>JARQOC010000003.1:10739541-10781167 GCA_033576535.1 Allobates femoralis | reverse complement strand
TGGATGCTTATTGAACCATAAGGGTTCCTCAGATGTCCACTTGCCTGCCTAGCCTCACTGCATTTTAAATTCTGACCTGTTGTTTACTTGCTCTAATTTGCACGAGCTATGCCATCTTTTTATACCTGAATTTCCTCAAATCCAATCTGTGAGTGCTTTATAGCCCCAATGGGGACTGAGATATTTTGAGATAATAAGGTGAATTCATGTTTGACACAGTGCCTTGAATCCTTTAGTATTCATCACTTTTCGTTCCTATCAGTGTGGGTTTCCCCACGCAGCTGAACATAATCTGTGTTTGACTAAGAGCCCCGACGGGGACTGAGTTATTGTATAACAAACTATTGAATTGCTGCCTGTTTATTTCTGTCCATTGTGACGTGTAGTGAGTATTGCATTGCTGTGGTATTGTACACGATTGTGGTTGCACAATCTTTTACTTGTGTTTTAATTTTTTCATATGCACTGTTTTGATGTTTTTGTATCCAATAAAATTGTCAATCTTTTACGAAAATTGACTTACGCTATTGATCTCAGTCAATATACACAGCACTTTTTGTGTTTATTATGATTTTTGGTCACTATTATCACAAATATAAAATAGCTTTCATAATTTTATTAATTGTTATACATATATATGGATATATACAATGTTTGCACACTGATGACACGCTCTATTCACGGCACTGGTGACACGCTCTGTTCACGTCACATTTTCCCTCCCTGTTCAGTGACGTCACAATGATTCATCAACAATTGTTTTGGCACCTTCTTAAATTTATAAAAGCATCCTGTATGTAATACTTTGTAATGACCCTGAGGAAGGAGCTGGGAGATAGCTCCGAAACGCGTCGGATTAAAGAACTACTTCAACCAGGTGATCCATCGTCCTGGTCTTCCTTTGGTAGCAGCGCGGATCATACGACACTTCGTCCTTATATGCTGTGTGCTGCATTCAAAACACTGGGGTGTACAGTACCAGCATAGTGAATGGGATTTCAAGAAATCCTATGCCCACTATGCTTCTCCCCAACACAGCGTTATTTCAGCTGTGGTGGGGGTTTCCAGACTTCCTCTGTAGCATGTTACTTCATGCTACAGAGTCGGAAGAGATAATGATCAGGTACACGCAAGGGGAAACCGCCCTGCACCCTCCATAAATGGTGAGTACAGGGCAGCTGCTGTCATACTGCATGCACCTTCGGGTTCCTGCAGGCCTAGAGACACTGCGTCCAACTCACAGCACCTCTAGATCATGAGCACACACTCTATGTGATGAAATGCTCATTGGAGTAACCCTGGAAGCCCGCCTCAGTTCTTTTGTCAATCTGGTGCACCACCCCCTTTTGCGTTGTTGAAAAAAATTACACATACAGTACAGACTAAAAGTTTGGACACACTTTCTCATTCAAAGAGTTTTTTTCTTTATTTTCGTGACTATGAAAATTGTAGATTCACACTGAAGGTATCAAAAGCATGAATGAATACATGTGGAATTATATACTTAACAAAAAAGTGTGACACAACTGAAAAGATGTCTTATATTCTAGGTTCTTCAAAGTAGCCACCTTTTGTTGTGATTACTGCTTTGCACACTCTTGGCATTCTCTTAAAGAGGTGCAGGGATGTGGATGGGGCACAGGGGTGCAGGGATATGGATGGGGCACAGGGGTGCAGGGATATGGATGGACACAGAGGTGGTGACTGCTGCTGGTGACGGGTGCTGGTGTCAGGTGCCAGATCCTGGTTCTGGTGCCGGGTACCTGGTGCTGGTTCCTGGTGCTGGTGTCGGGATATGGATGGGACACAGTAGTGCAGGGATATGGATGGAAGCAGGGATATGGATGGGACATGGGTGCAGGAATATGGATGGGACACAGGGGTGCAGGGATATGGATGGACACAGAGGTGGTGACTGCTGCTGGTGATGGGTGCTGGTGTCAGGTGCCAGATCCTGGTGTTGGTGCCGGGTACCTGGTGCTGGTTCCTGGTGCTGGTGTCTGGATATGGATGGGACACAGTAGTGCAGGGATATGGATGGAAGCAGAGGTGCAGGGATATGGATGGGACATGGGTGCAGGGATATGGATGGGACACAGGGGTGGTGACTGGTGTTGGTGCCAGGTGCTGGGTGCCTGTTGCGGGTGCTGGTGCCTGGTGCTGGTGCAGCCTGGGGGACAGAATGGGATGGATGGATGGACTGGATGGATGAATGGATGGATGGGGCGGCCTGGAAGAGGGGGCAGAATGGGATGGATGGGGAGGAGAAGCTACATGGAATGTGGGAATAGAAGGTACATGGAACCTGGGGGAGGAGCTGCAAGGATGGGGGGGAGAAGCTACATAGATGAGGGATTGGGGAGAGGCTGCATGGAACATGGGAGGGGAGAGGCTACGTGGAACATGGGAGGGAGATGGAGGGAGGATGAGCTGCATGAGACGTATGGGGGGAGGATAAGCAACATGGGATTCAGGAGAATGGGGGTGAGGATGAGCTGCATGGAACATATGGATGGAGGATGAGCTGCATGGGATAAGTGGGAGGAGGATGAGCAGTGTGGGACATTTAATCTGTATACACATTTATTTAGGGAACATACTGTTCTGGTGATGTATTGACGACAGTTCTAATTATGTATTTCTGCACCACTGGTGGGTCTTATGATGTATTTCTGTACCTCTAGTGGGTCTGGTTATGTATTTCTGTTCTGATGAGGGTTATATGGATGTGTTTCTGAACCTCTAGTGGTCTGGTGATGTAGTTTTGTGTTAATTATTCTGATCCTGTACACATCTAACAATCCATAACTTGTAAGCTTTCTTGATACATGGCTATGTTAATAAAGTGTTGTGCATTCTAACAAGAAGTTAAAGGTTCTATGTATTTATTTGTTAGAAGCATTAAAGGGGTTGTCCTAAGTTTGTGATAGAGACTGCAGACTTATGTGACTGCATACTTCTGAATTCTCACAGAGCGCACACTGCCCACTGTCAGGATTGTCTGGTGCCGGCGGTGAGAGTGGAAGGTCACGTAACCATAGGTATGCAATTTATATACATGCAGTCATGTGCTGACTAGACATGCAAGGCTTTGATCAATTAAATGAATTGAGCGAGGCCGGACAAGTCTATTCAGGACGTGGCCAGAAGTATATGAATTGCATACTTGTGTTCACGTTACCATCCAATCTTACCATTGACATGGGAGAATACTGAAATTTTGCACTGCACGCGCCATGAGAATTCGGAGGCCTGCAGTCACCTAGACTTTCATGTCAAACCTGGACAAGCCCTTTAATTTTAACATTAAACACCTTCGCTTAGGCTAGGGTCACATCTCCGGTTGGGCTAGCAGATCCTGATCCGGTTTTGAGCATGAAAAATGCAGCCCATAGGCACTCATTATAAAACCGGATTGCCTACATGGCAATCCGGTTATCATATCCGGTTCCGCAGCCTGTGCTAAAAACAATGCAGGCTGCAGTTTTTGGAGCGGTAGAAAAACCTTAAAACATTAATGTACCTTGCGGTTACTGGAGATGGAGACAATTTTTCTGTAAAAATGATTATTCATTGCAGATCCGGATGCATTACTGGATCCGGATCTGCAATGATCCGCACAAGTGTGACCCTAGCCCTACTCCTAACAATATGTAATATACTCACTGCCAGAAACAGCTCTTGCTGATTCCAGCTGTCACTGTACCTATAAGTGTAAAAATCACATATGGATGATTGGTGACAATATGTCTCCTGAGACCACTGGGGGGGGGGGTGCCAAACTAAACTCTTGCCCTGGGTGGAAGAAAACCTAGATACACCTCTGCATTAAAGAGGGCCTGTCACCAAACCAGGCATGGTGATCTAATTACAGCACTGGATGCAGCATGTATGCAAGGGGTCACCCAGCACTTGAGCAGCCCTGTACTCCAAGATACTACAGTTAGAAAACTTACATGCTACAGCCACTAAGGAGGTGTCTAGGGGCTGCAGCCAAAGGCAGATTCACAGCCCCTGCATGTGTAATCTGCCCACTGCTGCCAATCATTCTCTCCCTGTCTGCAGCATTTAAACTGAGGTTTTTTTTTTTCTCTCTCCCAGAAAGTCCTTAGCCCCGCCCCCTGAGGGGCGGGGCTACACAGGAGAGAAAAAAAAACTGTATTTAAATGCTGTAGACAGGGAGAGAATGATTGGCAGCAGTGGGCAGATTACACATGCAGGGGGTGTGAATCTGCCCTTGGCTGCAGCCCCTAGCCACCTCCTTAGTGGCTGTAGCATGTAAGTTTTCTAACTGTAGTATCTTGGAGTACAGGGCTGCTCAAGTGCTGGGTGACCCCTTGCATACATGCTGCATCCAGTGCTGTAATTAGATCACCATGCCTGGTTTGGTGACAGGTCCTCTTTAAGCTCAGAGACACTATTGAAACTAGTGTTAAAACAGAATGAAAAAGAGCTTGAGAAGATAAATGTTGAGTTATTAAAACTGAGAAAAGAACTTGTGTCACGATTAACAAAAAAACAGGAGTGGAACACATTTTAAAAAAAAAATAGATAAAAAGCTCATCTCTCTCCAAATAGAAATTAAAATGAAGAAAAAAGAAAAATTCTTAAGGGATAAGCAAGATTATGAGACAGGAAATGTGTTCACATGGAATAAGATGCAAAATGCCACCACTTATAAAAACAAGGACAAGAAAAAGAATAAAAAACCAAAACCCGACCCATCAGGCACTCCAAAAACTCCAAACACCCACCAAAGTCACCTTTTATTCCCAGAAACAAGAAAGGGGAAAATAACTATGACTCAACAACAAGTTACTGCAAGAGTGAGTTGGATGAAAATGATTTAAGTAATGATGAACATCCGCCATTGAAAAAGGCATTACATAAAACAAAACAGATGGAAACAGACCCTTTAGGAAACGGATCAGAAGGGGAAGAGGGAAGCGGAAGCATGACAAGTTACTGAAAAAAAGACTGTTTCCTGGAGGGATTAACAACACCTCCTTCGGAAGATAAATCAATAAGAATCTTCAATTTGACAGATCAAGAGATTTCTCCAGATATAGAGAAATTGTTAAGAAAGGGACTAAATTACTGTATAGAAGAATTTGATTATGTGGACTTTAAAGTTGATATGTTTAAGGCCATCAGGAAAGTCCATTTATTTAAACCTTTTGCACATCAAAAAGATGATAAAAATAAAAAATCAAGTAAGATTATTGACTTAGTACAACAGGTAGAAATAGGTGCCTTTAGGTTTTTTTTTTTTTTAGCAAAGATTCATCATTAATAGTGATGAGCGAGTACTAAAATGCTTGGGTGCTCGAAGCTCAGGCCGAGCATCCCGAGATACTCGTGTACTCGGCCCGAGTACCGAGCCCAATGTTATCCTATGGGAGACCAGAGTATTTTTATGAAATGACTGCCGGCAGCATGTAGAAACCCTAAAAATGTCACAAAAGTCTCAGAAGAGTGCTCAAATGAGATGTAAACACCATGGGGAAGACCCCTGGAAGCATTTCTCACGCAAAAGTCACAGCTGTGAACAATCTTGTCCAAGTTTCACGCCAATTTTACGGAGTCACCAGAAAACCTTCCAAAATGACACCAAAATGAATATTCAGGGTGGAAATGTTAAGGGCACATACCCAATAGTGAGATACAGCTGGTGTATGTTACTTTTTTGTGATTATATGAAAGATTTTACGTGAAAACATTGTGCGGCACTCCGATGTCCCTGAGAAGAGACGTACATGGAGCCCTGTCTTGACATATTGTGCCCATTTTGAGGAAGTGGGTCTATTGTAGTATTTTCCTTTGCCAGGGCAGTCTAAAATTGGAAGGTTCAACAATGACCCATGCATACAGACATGATGTAGGGCCTGTAAACCTGAAGTGGGTGTATTGTAGTATAGCCCTTTGGCAGGGCAGCCAAAAATTGGGAGGCTCCACATTGTTCCTGGATAGAGACGTGCATGAGGGCCTCAAAACATTTTCCCATTGAAAAGGAGCGGGTCTCCTGTCGTTATAATGCCCATTCTAAAAGAATGGGCGAAAAAATTTACCACTGGGGGTATACCTGAAACAACAGCCTAACTATTGTAACGGTCATCATCGTGGCACATGAGGAGAAGGAGGAGCAGTCCAGCGATTAGCCAAAAACCTGAAGTGTGTACCCATGGGTGAGTCGAGGTAAATGACAAATTCCCATAACAAAAATTTAATTCAGTTGTCATTTGTTGGTGGTGTGGTGAAGTCTAGCCCAATCCAACCCTTGTTCATATTGATCAGAGTCAGCCTGTCAGCATTTTCAGTTGACAGGCGGGTGCGTTTATCAGTAATGATTCCACCTGCGGCACTGAAAACATGCTCTGACAAAACGCTAGCGGCAGGGCAGGCCAGGACTTCCAAGGCGTAGAGAGCCAATTCATGCCACGTGTCCAGCTTGGAGACCCAATAATTGTAAGGCACAGAGGAATCTCGCAGTACAGTTGTTCGATCTGCAAGGTACTCCTTCAGCATCTGGCCAAACTTAGCATTTCTTGTGGCACTACCCCGCACCTCAGGGGCTGTGGTACGTGAGGGCTGAGAAAACTGTCCCACATCGTAAAGACTGTTCCCCTACCTCTGGCGGATTGGACTTGTGCCCCTCTCGGCCGTTCGCCTTGGTTGTCCACCGATTCCTGATCTATGCCGCTAGCGTTTTGTGAGGGGAATGATTTGCCTACTTCCGTGACTATGGCCTTCTGGAACTGCTGCATTTTGGATGACCTCTCCGCCTCAGGAATGAGAGACATAGACCCACGCTACAAGGAGAACTTTAACAGTGTTGCCAACCAGTACTGATTGTCGGCCAAGATGTTCTGAACGCGAGGGTCACGAGCCAGGCAGTTTACCATAAAGTCAGCCATGTGCGCCAGACCCTCAACAGCCATCACTTCAGTATCCAAACCAACACGATGACTGAACATGCTGTCCTCCTCCTCCTCCTCATCTCCCCTGTCCTCTGGCCAGCCACGCTGAATCGACTGGGGTGCATGTCATATCCTCAATTTGGCCAGAGAGTTGCTCCATGTCTTCATCCTCCTCCTCCTCGTCATAGTCCTCCACTGCACGTTGTGATGAGATGAGGCTGGGCTTTGTGTTTTCACCCACACCCACTACTGTTTTTTGCTCCAAGTCATCGCGCTCCGCATGCAATGCATCCTCTTTGTTTTTCAGCAGAGACCGTTTTAGAAGGCAGAGTAGTGGTATGGTGACGCTAATAATGACGTCATCGCCGCTCACCATCTTGGTGGAGTCCTCAAAGTTTTGGAGGACGATACATAGGTCAGACATCCATCTCCACTCTTCAGGTGTTATGTGTGGAGTTTGACCCATTTCCCGACGGCTTAGGTGATGCAGGTAGTCAGCAACTGCCCTCTTCTGCTCACATATCCTGACCAACATGTGCAGAGTTGAATTCCAACGCGTGGGGACACCACACATTAGTCTGTGGGCCTGAAGACGCAAACGGCGCTGAAAGCCGGCAAGGCCGGCTGAAGCAGCAGGTGACTTGCGAAAATGTGCAGACAGACGGCGAACTTTTACCAGCTGTTCAGACAGCTCTGGGTATGACTTTAGAAACCTCTGAACCACCAGGTTGAGCACATGGGCCACGCATGAAACATGCGTCAGCTGGCCTCGCCTCAAAGCTGCCACCAGGTTCCGGCCATTGTCACACATGACCTTTCCTGGCTTTCGGTTCAAAGGTATGAGCCAGTGATCTGCCTGCTGTTTCAGAGCTGTCCACACCTCTTCTGCATTGTGGGGTTTGTCACCTATGCCTATTAGCTTCTGCACAGCCTGTTGCCGCTACGCAGAGGCAGTGCTGCAGTTCTTTCAGCTTGGAAATGGTGTGGAGGGTACAGTGGATTAGGATGCGCAGGAGGAGGAGGCTGAGGAGCATGACATTCCGGAGCTGTAGAGTGTCGGTGAAACCCTGACAGAGGTAGGGCATGCTATCCTTGGTGTGGGAAGGACGTGTTCCGTCCCTCGCTCAGACTGGGTCCCAGCTTCCACAATATTAACCCAGTGTGCCGTCAAGGAGATGTAGCAACCTTGCCCACAAGCACTTGTCCACGTGTCTATGGTTAGGTGGACTTTGACTGAAACAGCATTGTTCAGGGCACGTGTGATGCTGTTGGACACGTGGTTATGCAATGCGGGGACGGCACATCTGGAGAAATAGTGGCGGCTAGGGACCGAGTAATGTGGGACAGCAGCCGCCATCAGGTCGCGGAATGCTTCCGTCTCCACCAGCCGGAAAGGCAACATTTCTAGCGCTATGAGTCGCGAAATGTGATAATTCAGGACTGTGGCATATGGGGCGTTGGCAGCGTATTTGCGCCTGCGTTCAAAGGTTTGCTGAATGGATAATTGAATGCTGCGCTGGGACAAGGATGTGCTTGATGGTGGTGTTATTTGTGCGCGGGCAACTTCAGGTGCAGGGCCGGAGGCTTGTTCGCGGCCAGCATGGACAGGGGATTGGCTCGCACGCACAACACGCGAAGACGTAGCAGTGACATCAGCAAGCATCGCTCCTCGACTCTGTTGTACTTCCCACAAAGTCGGGTGCTTGGCTGACATGTGCCTGATCATGCTGGTGGTGGTCAGGCTGCTAGTTTTCGTACCCCTGCGGATACTGGCATGGCAGGTGTTGGAAATGGCCTTTTTAGAGTCACCTGGAGCCAACTTAAAAAACTCCCAGACTCGGGAAGACCGAACATTTGCACAGGCACCTTGTGTCGTGTTGTTGTTCCGGGGAACGGTTGCCTGCCTTCTGCCTGCGGACACGACCCTGCTTCGTACTGCCTGTTGGGATTCTACGCCTCCCTCCCCCTGTGCACTGCTGGCCTCGCTCTGCATATCCTCCTGCCAGCTTGGGTCAGCTACTGGATCATCCACCACGTCGTCTTCCTCTTCCGCACCCTGATCCTCCTCCTGACTTCCTGGCAATTGTGTCTCATCATCATCCACCCCTTGTTGAGACACGTTGCCAATGTTACGTTCGTGAGAACGTGGCTGCTCAAATATTTGGGCATCTGTACATACCATCTCCTCATCACCTACTTCAAGAGGAGCTGGCGAGAGGCCAGATTCTGCGAATGGATACGTGAACAGCTCTTCCGAGTGTCCTACTGTGGGATCAGTAATGTCCGTGGATGTGTATTCGGCCTGGTGGTAGGAAGGAGGATCAGGTTGGGAAATGTGCGGTGCAGTATCTTGGCTACTGACACTTGACCGTGTGGAAGACAGGGTGTTTGTGGAGGTGCCCATCTGACTTGAAGCATTATCCGCTATCCAAGTAACAACCTGTTGACACTGGTCTTGGTTCAAGAGCGGTGTACTGCTGCGGAATTTGGGACAGGACGTGCAAGTGAGTAGATGTGCCCCTTTGTTGTTGCGTAATTAGTGCTTGCACTTGACCTCTGCCTCTGCCTCCACTTCCTTCTTCCTTTCCAACGCCCTTGCGCATTTTGCCTGTATACAGCGACAACAGTCTGGTGACTGTTCAGGTCACAGGAGAGTAGGATTTTAGTCCTAACCTGTATTAAGGTAGTAAGTACAACAGTCTGGTGACTGTTATGGTCACAGAAAAGCTTGGACTCCGATCTGGATCACCCTGCCTATATCCAACTAGATTAGTCCTGAGAAGGACTGTTGTAGTCAGCAGCAATTTGTAGCCCTGCTCCGGATCTACCTATGAAGGCCGCAAATCTGTCCCTAAGCAGCAGCAGACACTCTCCCTACACTCACTGTCTGGATGGCTGCGTGCAGAGCACAGCGCGGCCGGGTCTTATAAAGGCTCGGTCACGCTGTGCAGGCCGGCCAATCACTGCAATGCCACAACTAACAGGGCTGTGGCATTACAGTGGTCTGCCAGCCAATCCCTGCATGTGGGCTGGCTCTCTAAAGAGCGCCAACATGCAGGGATGAGGACCACGAGCACAGCACGAGTATCGCGAGATTATTCTGTGCTCGCCGAGTAGCCCGAGTACAGTGATACTCGTGCAAGTACCGAGCAGCGCAGAGCATACTCGATCATCACTAATCATTAAATTAAGTATGAGAGGATGTAGCTCTATTATTGGATATGGATCCCATAGATGTTGGGGAAAGCAAGTCAAAGGTATTTAGTATCACCCCATTTCAGGGAGGTGTTAAATCTAATTTTTATCCCCCGGTTTCCCCAGGAAACAATATCGATCTATTTGAAGAATAGGTAAGTAAACAGATTAAAGCTTTGGTTTATCCAAAACCGAGACAAAATCTGACACAAGGAGAAATGGATGCGTTAAATACCATACTGACATGGGATGATAAATTAATTTTAAAAAAAAGCTGATGAAGGTGGGGGGTGGTAGGCCCCTTTCACATCTCTGCGTTTGCTGCGTTTTGCTTCATTTGCATTTTTTTCGCGTTTTTACCGCAAAAAACGCATGAAAACGCATGCGTTTTTGTCCCCATTGATTTTAATGGGAACGCATGAAAAACGCATACAAAAACGCATGTCAAAACGCATGTGCGTTTGCAAAAACGCAAAACGCATGCGTTTTTGCAAACGCAGTCCAAAACGTTGTTTGCCACGTTTTGAGCTGCGTTTGGAAAAACGCATGCGTTTTGCGTTTTACCAAACGCACATGCGTTTTGACATGCGTTTTGACATGCGTTTTGACATGCGTTTTTGCATGCGTTTTTGCATGCGTTTTTCATGCGTTCCCATTAAAATCAATAGGGACAAAAACGCATGCGTTTTCATGCGTTTTTTGCGGTAAAAACGCGGAAAAAACGCAAATGAAGCAAAACGCAGCAAACGCAGAGATGTGAAAGGGGCCGTAATAATGTGTAAAGCTGAATATATTAAAGAGGCTTATAGACAGCTGAATACCCCCAGTACGTATAAAAAGCTTACAGGAGGTCCGACCTATAAATTCAATAAGGAATTGCATACCTTACTCAGAAAGTATGCTGATTTGAAGTATCCTAGATAAAAAAACAAGCTGAAAAGTTATGTATTGAATACCCCAGAAACCTCATTGGTACCATTTACATAATATTCACAGGAACTTAACCACCCCCCCTCCTACCGGACACCCTATTGTATCCGGGGTGGGTTCCCTGACTGAGCCATTGTCTCAATTTATTGATTGGCTCCTTAGACCAATCTTAGAAAAAATCCTATCTTATATGTTAACCTCTTAACGACAGCCTTACGTCTCTAGACGTCAGGCTGTTACCCGGTGTTTGAAGTGAGCTCCGGCGTGGAGCTCACTTCAAACCTCCCACATCTTAGCTGATCTCACTAGCTGAGATGTGGTAGTAACAGCACCAATCGGTCCCGCCATCCGATCGGTGCAATTAACCCCATAGATCCCGCCCTCAATCTCTGAGAGCGGGATCTAAGGGAGCCGGAGCGGGCAGTGCGCGCTTACCGGTCTCCAGGGGAGATCTCGCGATAACATTGCGAGATCTCCCATGCTGACGTGACCCCGGAGCCTGTCACTGAGCATTTCCTGGTTGTGGTTGGCAGGGGCTGCCAACCACAACAGGTCCGCGATTCTGAAAGATACAGAGGAGCTGCAGCTCCTCTGTATCTGTCAGAAGCGATCGGACTGTGCAGCTGCATGCCTCTCACAGGGGCTGTGTAAAAGTAAGAATCAATAAGCAAATAAAGTTTTTTTACAAAGTTGAAAAAAAAAAAAACATAAGTTTAAAATCACCCCCTTTTTTCTCCCATCCACAATAAAAGTATTAAAAAAAAAAAAAACACATATTTGGTATCGCCGCGTTCAGAATCGTCTGATATATCAATATAAATAATCAAATAATGAGATCCATAAACTGCGTAGCGCAAAAAATGGTTCAAACGCCAAAATTAAGTTATTTTTATTTTTTTTGGTCACTGCAACGATGCTAAATGCAATAACGGGCGATCAAAACAGCGCATCCACCCAAGTATGGAATCATTAAAAACGTCAGCTCGAGACGCAAAAAATAAGCCGTCACCCAGCCTCAGATCCCGAAAAATGATGACGCTACGGGTCGCAGAACATGGCGCAAAATGTGCAAATTTATTTTTTTTTTTCATGCTTTTAAATTTTTTTCTACCACCTAGATACCAATAAAGGTATACATGTTTGGTATCTACAAACTTATACTGACCCGAGGCATCACACGGTCATGTCGGTTTTACTATATAGTGAACACGGCGACTACAAAACCCAAAAAACAAACGTCTTATTGCACTTTTTTTGCAATTTCACTGCATTTAGAATTTTTTTTGCAATTTCCCTGTACTCTATATGGTAAAACAAATTATTGCATCTGAAAGTACAACTCGTCCCGCAAAAAACAAGCCGTCATATGTCTGTGTCGACAGAAAAATAAAAAAGTTATGGCTCTTGGAAGCCAAGGAGCGAAAAAACGAAAATGAAAAATGACAAATTTCTTCGTCACTAAGGGGTTAAAGATTCTTATGATTTTGTAAGATGTTTGGATGATTTTGAATGCAGAGAGGGTTTTAAACTAACTTCAATAGATGTGGAAAATCTATACCCCCGAATCCCCCAACAGCTGGCAGGGAAAGTGATCAGAGAAATTCTGGAGACTGAAAGACAGTGTGACTTTATTCATGAGTCATTAATGTTTCTTTATCACATAATGCATTTTTCTTTGGCGACTTATGGTTTAATCAATTAGAAGGAACAGCGATGGCAACTCCAGTCTCTTGTACTTTAGCTAATTTATTCTTAGTACATTTAGAGGATAATGTGATATATACAAATTCTAACCCCTATTTAAAACATCTAAAATTATTTCTGAGATATATCGATGACATTTTCATCATCTGGGAAGGGTCAGAGGAAGATTTTTATGTATTTGTAACGCACCTTAACGAAACAAATAATTATAACATGCAATTCACAGCAGTATACAGGGATCATGAACTTGAATTCCTTGATGTAAAATTAAAAATTAAAGATGATAAACTAATAAGATCTGTTGTTAAAAAATCAACCGCCTCAAATACTGTACTAGATTATGATAGTGCGCACCCCTTGCACACTAAACGATCCCTGCCATACAGCCAATTCCTGAGAATAAGACGACTAAATAATAAAGGTGATCTGTTTGAAAAGCAATGCTCTGAGTTAGAGAAGAATTTTCTAGCTCGAGGATATCCCTCAATAATAGTGAAAGAAGCAAAAGAAAAAAAAAATCAGAAAATCATGTAATAAATAGGGATAAAACATTAGATCAGAAAAATAAACGTTTCGTATTTACATTTAAATTTGGCCCAAGGTTTGATAAAATATCAGGAGCCATACGGAAATTTTGGCACATTTTGGAAAGGGATAGAGAACTGAATGCAATAGGGTTGGGTCCTCCACTTATAACTTATAAGAGGTGTAATAATCTAAAAGATCTATTAGTAAAAAACAGAGTTAAAAATGATATAAAGAAAACATTGTTGGAACAAAGACGACCAAAAGGTAATTTTCAATGTAGGAATTGTAATTATTGCAGATTTCACTCTATTGCGAACCCAATTGAAATGGGAGGGTTACAATATAAGGTATCTGTGTATATGAGCTGCAAAACTAAGTGGGTGGTTTGTTATTTTCTGCCCTTCAAGAGATTTTCTATTGGAAACTGTGCTAGCACTGTATATGGTGGATCATTGTTTAGGTGGCTCAGTGGTTAGCACTGTATATGGTGGCTCAGTGGTTAGCATTGTATATGATGGCTCAGTGTTTAGGTGGATCAGTGGTTAGCATTGTATGGTGGCTCAGTGGTTAGCATTGTATGGTGGCTCAGTGGTTACCACCTATGCCAAAAGCAGAATCAAAATGCACTCTCAGGATGCAGTCAGAGCCCAATTGTAAAGCAAGCCCAGCTGCAGGCTAATAAACCACCTCGACCAGCTATGTGTGGGAGGCAATTTGCCATGCATATGCTGGGCGCCATTCATCTAGTGGTGCAGAGGTATCATACTGTGTGGCCCAATGCTCAGGTGGCAGAGCGGTTGGATTGCTTTCAGACACTCTGCATCATTTTTAACAGTGTGAATGGTGCTCTAAGCAGGCCCAGCATATGCATGGCAAATTGCCTCCCACACATAGCTGGTCGAGGTGGTTTATTAGCCTGCAGCTGGGCTTGCTTTACAATTGGGTTCTGACTGCATCCTGAGAGTGCATTTTGATTCTGCTTTTGGCATAGATGGTAAGTTTTTTTTGATGCTGCTTTTTTTCTAGTAGTTTTGGCTCAGTGATTAGCATTGTATGGTGGCTCAGTGATTAGCACTGTATATGGTGGCTCAGTGATTAGCATTGTATGGTGGCTCAGAGGTTAGCATTGTATGGTGGCTCAGTGGTTAGCATTGTATGGTGGTTCAGTGGTTAGCACTGTATATGATGTCTCATGTTTGCTCCTTATATGCCGAGGGACATGTGACTTAGCGAGCCAATGACGCAAGCCCTTTTGTCTCAACATTATGGATGGTTTCTGCGCATTGATTGGTTGCAGGAACATCCACACAGTTGATTTTTATTTTTTTTTTCCAGAAATAAGTGTGACTCTCCTCTGTCCTTTCTCCACCTGCTGCCCCTCATCAAACATGTCCTACCTGCTCTCCTAGAAAGGTAGAAGATCATCACTGCAAACACACTAATGGTTTTTTTCATCTGAACAGTTACTAAACAAAGCCGAGTTTGACGACTGAGTCTGAATTGGCCAGGTTTGTGGTGAAATTGGTGAACATGTTCACCAAATGAGATTTCACTCAAGACTTCCATTACTAAAGATTATCAGATCTTCTGAAATTTACCAGGTTTGATTAATTATTTCAAATCATTTCATTTCCAGCAAATCGATAAGCCACAAATTGCTTTACAGCAAATCTTCCAATCACCCATTTAATAACAAACCACTAACACAAAGACTTTTCATGTTTTGCATTTGTAAAACTAATTATAATGTATCCTTTGTAGCTATCTGTGATCAGGTAAACTGTTCTGTGCTGAACCCTGGCTCACACTGCCGGAATCACTGTCAGAGGTAACACCCGGCTGTGATGAGATGAGTGATGTGCCGTATATTGTGTAATGTCCTCTGCTTCCTCCCCACTTTTATGCTTACCGGAGGCAGAGGTCCCAATTGTAACCTGCATGTCGAATACTACTGCCCAGATGGCTGGTGCCAGTGGTGGGGGATCTGCTGCTGTTAGTGATTCCCATATTATCAGCCATGGTGGGAGATATTTTCCATCTACATTGCTCTGTCCACTGTCACTCTTTCTTTTACCATACACTGTGTACAGAACTATATTAACATCTCACAATCTTTTCCACCCAAACTATGTCCTCTTTACCTGAAAATGATGTATCATATTATGCTCAATAGGTAAAAAGGAAAATCATGGAAGCAGCATAGTTGGGGCATGCATGATTGTAAGACTAGTAATACAGGTGGGCAGAATAGACAGGCACAGGTAAATGTCTACATGATTTTAATTTTTTTTTATTTTCAAATTTTTCAAGAAAATTTAACCCCATTATCAAGAATTGCTAAATAAGAAAAATTCAGCACCTAAAATAGTGTTAATAACAAAATCTTTGTCAGCATATTAGTAATATTATACCCTGGTGAATAAATCACCCCTTAGGGTTGTGTTTACATAATCTCCAAAGTACACATTTATAAAACACGAGAAAAGTTGGCGTATATTGCAATAATAAGTGAAATTTTTATTTTGATTTTTTAAAATGCGTGATGCAATAAAGTGGATACAAAGAGGTATGAGGTGCACATCACCTCTATGGTTACAATAGTTCACAAAATCCAAAATGCAATTTATTACAGAAGATGTTGGACAAATACATATGGTATATAACAAGTACAAAATGCTGACACTGGTTAGTAAAGTGCAAAGTGCATCATAGTTTCATAAAGGTCATATACAGTACATAGAAAAAAAACAGTTTCTATAGCAAAGCTATATAGCATTAGACTAAAAATTACACATATGAAGTCCAACAAAGCAAATACAAGTAAATGCAAGGAGAATGAGAGGAACATTCTTAGAGGTTGTTCATGACATACCTATATAAGAACCATAAAGGGAGAGCAGAGCTCAAAGATAGCGTGGTCCTGTTTGAATGGCCCCTACATATGTTTCACCAGCGTGGTAGCACGGCTTCTTCAGGGAGGAGTGTGTGGATGTAGATGACACCAAACTATAGCTGCTACCGTGCTTTATTGGTGTTTGTGTGTATATGGATGGTGAATTTCAGCAATCACACCTTCTCTGACTGACGCTGATTTCAGATATATTTTCTGTGGTGACTTGCAGCTGCTTTCTAGTGCATAAAAATTAAGAAAAACACCATAATTGTAAACTTAACCCTCTGATTGATCAATCCCAGTGAGCATGGCCCTGCTTCAGCTGGCACATCTCTTATCTCTCACACCTATCATATGAATTTCGGTATTTTCCAGACTTCTACAATCATCTTCTTCCTTCAGTGCTGCAGTTGTGTAACATGTTACTGAGTAGTAATGCAATGTTTAGGACTTTCTCTTCCAGTCTCTATTGCTGAGCTGGGAGCACTGCTGTTCTCTCACTATTCTACATCACATATCTAAATCAGCTGCCCTCCCGGCCTCAGCTTTTATACTGGCTGCACTGGCTATGATAGTCCCTCCTGATCTCCATGTGATGTGATAGCTGCAGGTCATTACAGTGACACTGACACAGTTGTACCTGAAGCCATATGAGCCTTCTGTGGATCATGCAATCTCTAACAATGTCTAAAGTGTTTGTCAGCATGTTTTGTTGAGATTTAAATGTATCAAATCACAAATTGTTCGTATTCCTCCTGATCTACAAATTTCTTCATCCCAGTAAAGTTCCTCATCTATTTTTCAGATCCCGGTATCCCGATGCTCAGATCATTGCTCATCTGGAAGCCGAAAAAAGGCGAGAGAGACAATTCACACCTGTTGCTATGACTGCGTCCCATGTTCAGAAGGAGAGATCTCTAATGTAACTGGTATGTACAGTCATGGCCAAAGGTTTTGAGAATGACACCAAAATTATATTTTCACATGATCCGCTGCCCTCTGGTTTTTATTTCTGTTTGTCTGATGTTTATATCACATACAGAAATAATTGCAATCATATTATGAGTACTAAAAGGTTATATTGACAGTTAGAATGAGTTAATGCAGCAAGTCAATATTTGCAGTGTTGACCCTTCTTCAGGACCTCTGCAATTCTCCCTGGCATGCTCTCAAGGCATTGTCCAAACTGCTCTTGGACGGTTGGGAGAAGTTGCTCTTGGAGGACATTCTGGTACCATTCTTTATTCATGGCTGTGTTTTTAGGCAAGACTGTGAGTGAGCCGATTCCCTTGGCTGAGAAGCAACCCCACACATGAATAGTTTCAGGATGCTTAACAGTTGGCATGAGACAAGACTGGTGGTAGCGCTCACCTCTTCTTCTCAGAATAAGCTGTTTTCCAGATGTCCCAAACAATCGAAAAGGGGATTCATCAGAGAAAATGACTTTACCCCAGTCCTCAGCAGTTTACTCCCTGTACCTTTTGCAGAATATCAGTCGGTTCCTGATGTTTTTTTCTGGAGAGAAGTGGCTTCTTTGCTGCCCTCTTTGAAACCAGGCCTTGCTCAAAGAGTCTCCTCCTCACAGTGTGTGCAGAAGCACTCACACCAGCCTGCTACCATTCCTGAACAAGCTCGGCACTGCTGGTAGTCCGTTCCCGCAGCTGAAACAGTTTTAAGGTACGGTCCTGGCGCTTGCTGGTCTTTCTTGGGCGCCCTGGAGCCTTTTTGACAACAATGGAAGCTCTCTCCTTGAAGTTCTTGATGATGCGATAGATTGTTGACTGAGGTGCAATCTTTCTAGCTGCGATACTCTTCCCTGTTAGGCCATTTTTTTGCAGTTCAATGATGGCTGCACGTGTTTCTTTAGGGATAACCATGGTTAACTGAAGAGAAACAATGATACCAAGCACCAACCTCCTTTTAAAGTGTCCAGTGGTGTCATTCTTTCTTAATCATGACTGATCACCAGCCCTGTCCTCATCAACACCCACACCTATGTTAATGGAACAATCACTAAAACGATGTTAGCTGCTCCTTTTAAGGCAGGACTGCAATGATGTTGAAATGTGTTTTGGGGGTTTAAGTTCATTTTCTAGGCAAATATTGACTTTGCAAGTAATTGCTGTTAAGCTGATCACTCTTTATGACATTCTGGAGTATATGCAAATTGCCATTAGAAAAACTGAAGCAGTAGACATTCTCAAAACTTTTTGTTATAACTGTACAGAAAGAGATTGTATATGGCCTCCGTCACCCTCTAATAAAACTCAGACCCGGCATCAGCCACATTCACCGGCTGCAGAGCAGGACGTCACTCAGGGATAGGTGATTTCAGCACTAGCGATTTGTGGAGCGGTGACTGCAGCCGGCACTGCTGAGCAGTTACACGGAGGAGATAATGTGGCTCCCCACTGGTCAGGCATCACAATTGGGGTACTGCACATATAAATGAGTGTGGTTACCCCTGCCACAGTGGGAAGGCAATGGTTGTGGGAGGCTCCCATCCCAGTACTCCCACACACCCACCTAGACAGATGGTTTGGGCCCATACCCTAGGTGGAGGGGAGTTAGGGGTGGAGGGAGGTAGAAAAATGAGGGTTTCTAGTTTGCCTTGAGGAAAGAAGGAGAACTGGAGCCCTGTGGGAGAAGGGACTCCAGGGAAGGGGTCTGCAGTGAGGACAGGCAGCCCAGACTGAAGGAGGGGACCCCCCCCCAGATCAGAGCGTCCATACTCCGGGAGGGAACCGTGGTCCACTTTACCAGAGTGTTGGCTCCAAAGACGCGGACAGGGAGTTCAGCTCCTGAGCCAATAACACCGGAGGTCTCAGGTCTGTTTACCGGCCCCGACACCCTGTCTGGAGGGATCAGTCACACCAGGATAACCGACCGGGGTCGAGTCCCAGAGCAGGAGAGGGAGAGAGAGTGGAAGACGGGATCCTCAGAGCACCCCATCGGGCCTGGCACTAAGCGGGCTTCCCCAAGACAGGCATCAGCAGCGGGACACGGGTTAGATCAAGGAAGGCATACCATGGGAGACTTCCAGAGACTTTGACCTTGCAGCCTACTGTGACTACCCGGCCAGCTACCTTGCGTAAAGACTGTTTTGCCACTGTGAACTGTACCACCACAAGTATTTTTCCAGTACAGTACCCACGTAGAGTGACAGTGTCTGTGTATTAGTTTCTCCGCTACACCGTGATCTGCCTATTTCCACCACCAGCATCTCCAACAGCACCGGTGCATCTCTGCCCCGGAGGGCCAGCTCCACCTGCAGGGAGCTGTACCACTGTCCTCTGAAGGTCTGAAGCGGTGCTGGTGCTCAATCTCCAGAAGCTGCGGGTGGCATCATGTGAACACTGATCTTTACTATAAGGCCCTTTTTGTTGACCACCAGGGCTACAGGTCTGGGCAGGCCACCCATGACAATCCCACAGCAGCAGAGGGCCCAGATACCCAAGTCCCCGTAAACACTGAGCGAGTCAACAACTTCACATTTTCCATTCGGTTACACAGACGCCGATATACAGAGAATCTGCAGATTATCATCATGGAGGAAGTTCAAGAGCATTTATTCTCAGAATACAGGGTTCAGCAAGAATGTATCACACATGATAGGATTAGATACACAGATCAGAAGTACAGTATCAAACATGATCAAATTAAAACATTGTTCTTGTCAGATCTCTGCACACTCATCTAATTTCCACCCAGGTTTGGTGCACAATCCCAGACAATGAGCGTCCAGCAGGTCCAATGATGTTGTAATCCAGTCCAGCACAGTGCGGTCGATCAAGACATTCCCAACCTTATTATACAACATAAAGGCCACGTCCCACGCTTCAATATCGATCACGATATTGCCTGAAAAGTCACGTGATCAAGATCGTTTGAACAATTTAGAGATATCGTTTGTGCGGTGTCACAAGCATAGATCTCCTGAACGATTTTAAATTTGGCAACGCGCCAGCGATCGTTCACACTACTCTGCGATCGAGGGCAGTCAGTGTAAGAAATAGGTGAAATCGTCAAAGAGATCGGTTGCGCTGTGTCACACACAACGATGCAGCAGGTTGAACGCTGGTTAATTGAACGACGCACAACGGATTTGCAGTCAGGATCACAAATCTGTGATGAGCGATCAAACTTTTTTTTTATCCAAAAATCGTTCGGTTACACGCAACGATGCACAAATGATATTGCTTAAGTGATTGAAAAACAGTGACGTTTCTGCGATATCGCTGACAATATTGAAGCAAGTGATGTGGCCTTAACACACAACTTGTCCAACCACAAACTCCAGCAAATGTCCAGCAATAATTTCCATCAATTGATCATGTATTTCGCCCCTTACTTTGTGCAGGGGGAGAATCTAGTAATGACAAACTGAAGTGACACAAATTGAACTTGGGTTGAATTTTTAGGAATTTGCTGAATCTGGAAAATGTTAACAACTTGCAGTTTTCATCACTTGATAGAGTACAGCCAATCCAGATGGAGCAACATACCCAGTATAAAAGCAGAAGCAGGGAATGCAGCAGCCATGTTTGGTGAATTTGGATAATCAGAAGATATCACAGTTTATCTACTGAGATAAGAAGAGAAAGTGTTATTTCCATCTTCACATTCATGAGCTCTGTATAACATGTCAGGCTCGGGGAGCTAGAGGGATTTAAAGGCTTTCAACCTTAAAGACATTGAAATTCTGAACCTCCGACCTCATGACTGATATCTCTACATTGTTAAACAGACAATTACAGGATTCTGCAGTTATTAATGTAAAGTGATTTTATACTTTAAGAAAAGTTGTCCCTAAGTGCTTGTAGACCTGTAAAATCACAAACAGAGCAGGTTCTCCCTCCCCGGGTCCAGCACTGACTCTCCACCACTGCTCTGTGTTCTGTCCACAGTGGTGACCTCACAGCAATGACTCACCTCGGGTGGGGACAGTGGGGTACAAATATTCGGGCCCTCTCATCATCTGAGACTGCGGGGTGTCACGGTGGCGTGACCCGGTCCGTAATCCCTTCATTGGACAGTCAGTTATAAAGAGGAATCGAGAAATGAATGAAAACAAAATAAAAGCAATAGCTTTTGTCGTGAAGACACCCGTGGGATGCGGCTGGTATATAGCCGCTGTTGCAGTCGGGACCTCTGGGGATGAAGAGGGTAGCAGCTTTGAAAGATTAGCTCTCCACTGGAAGAGCCAGTTCCCAGGGCAAATGAATAGTCTGTGGAGATGATTTGGGGGTTGGGAGGCCAGCAGGGCTGTACTGGCTGGTGACATAGATCAGAGTCACTCTCAGGCAGGCTCCTGCTGCTGGTTCGGCTAATCAGTCTACCTCTCCTCAGGTGCAGAAATGACAGTCTCACACAGTGCTCAGCGTCAACCCGGTTTACTTGCTTTCTTGGCAGATGGTCAATTTACAGCAGTGCAGTGGCGGCTCCGGTAGTTTCATAGCAGCCGGGTTGGCTCGTACATATCACCCCCTTTGGTGTTCCTTTCTTGGGCCTCTCTCTGTCTCTTCCGCATGCAAGCTACAATCCAGGTGCCATGCGATTTCAGTGGGCGACCTGCCTGGTCCCCTTAGCCCTAATATGGCGGCCTTCTCTTTGCTGTGTCGCTGGTTGGGTCACGGGACATAAGGACTTGAACCCCGCCAGTTTTCTTGGTTAGAGCATTGAGTGTCCTGGCCACTTCAGAAGCGCGGCACCCTAATTTCTGCCCAAGTCCTTCAGCTTGCCTGCCAATTCGGATACACAGATGTATTGCTCACTATCTATGTCCCTAGAACTCCTTCTGTCTCTCTCTACCATCTGCAGCCTGGAACCCGGACAAGTCTGATGATGTCCGTGTCCTTTTAGTCTTGTGTAGTGATGGTACTCTCTCCTCCTGACTGAACTTGTCTCCTCGACTTGACTTTCCTAGCTCAAATGAACAACTGGCTACTGTGTTTTCTAGTTTTGTTTCCTCTTTTAACTGTGTTCTGTCTAACTTGCCCACCCTCCACTTGTCTCCTCCCGTCATACCTTTGCTGGGATTAGAGTCCCGATCCTGGTTGCTGCGCCTTCTAGTTGCGACCGGTCAGCAGGGGCGCCACAGCTACAGCGCACCTCACCACTGCAGCCAATCATTGGCAGCGCTGCTGAGCTCAATGTAGATGGCACAATCCTCTGAGCTCACTGATTGGCTGCCGCAGTGATGTGCACTGAAGTTGTGCTATTTGTGGTTTATCGCTGCTGCCCAATAATGTTTTAATTAATGGAGACTAAAGGGTCAATTTTTCTCCTTATGGAGAGTGACACACCAATCTGGCAGCCAGTAATGAGGAGACTTAGAGCTGCAATGCTCCTCTGGGAAATTAAATATGTAAATATCTAATCAGAAAGGATGTAGACTTGATCTCTAATGCCACCTATTAGAAGTAGCAATACTAAGTCAAAAGTGACCCTTTAACGAGCCTTGTGTACTTGCTATTTCCAATAGGTGGCCCCAGATTTCATGTCAATTTCCTATCTGAAAAGACATTTGCATATTAAATTAATTGACAAACTCTTTCATTTTGATGTCTTTGTTATTGTAAGCCCACATCTGAGAGTGTGATGGGTAGTTTGGTCTCTAAATAGGGGAGTGGTGTATGTACCCAATATTTTTGACTCTCTGTTATTTTGCCAAGTTCTGCAGAGAATAAATGATTGGAGCATAGAATTATACTGAGGGAGACATGATGTCACGTGGATTTAGTCGTTCCAATAAAGTTTATTTGTATTAAGATAGACACAGAAACTGTAGATAGACATTTCTACCATAATAAATGTAATATGATATGAAATCTTCCTACAGACAGTGAGAGCTGCATGAAATGCCAAAGTGATGAATGGCCAAATGAGAAGAGGGACCGATGTCTGCCCAAAGTGATGGACTTCATCTCTTACCAGAATGACACCATTGCTTCTGTGTTGTCTTCTGTCTCGGTCTTCGGATGTCTTGTCACCGGCTTCATATTTGGAATATTTCTTTTCTACCAGGACACTCCTATTGTTAGAGCCAATAACCGGAACCTGAGTTACCTCCTCCTGGTCTCCATCCTCCTCAGCTTCCTCTCTGTCTTCTTGTTTCTTGGTCGCCCCAATGACATAACTTGCAGATTACGTGAAACCAGTTTTGGGATTTTCTTCTCAGTCGCTGTTTCTTCACTTCTCGCCAAGACGGTCATGGTTTGTGTAGCTTTTAAGTCCACCAAGCCTGGAAGTCCCTTGAGAAAATGGCTGAATGTGAAGCTGCCCTATACCATCGTGTTGTTGTGTTCTTCCCTCCAAGTTGTACTCTGTGTTATCTGGTTGTCTATTTCTCCCCCATTCCAGGACCTGGACACGGAGTCTTATCCTGGGAAGATCATCATTCAGTGTAATGAAGGCTCAGATCTCTGCTTCTACTCCATGTTGGGTTATCTGGGGCTCCTGGCCGCTGTGAGCTTTGTTCTGGCTTTCATGGTGAGGACATTACCGGACAGTTTCAATGAAGCCAAGTACATCACCTTCAGCATGCTGGTGTTCATCAGTGTCTGGATCTCCATGATCCCGGCTTATCTGAGCACCAGAGGGAAGAACATGGTGGCCGTGGAGATATTTGCAGTGATGGCTTCCAGTGCTGGACTCTTAGCTTGTGTGTTTTTCCCAAAATGTTTTATTATTTTGTTTCATTCTGAAATGAATAGAAAAACTGAGCTGCTCGGAAAAAGAAAGGAATGAGTGTGAGATATTATCCACCTGTGACTATAATAACTGATTCTGTACATTACACCCCATGTTACAGTAAGATAGAAGCGTCTCTATCAGCTTGTATGAAAGGAACATATAAATCTATGATTCCTCTTCATTATCTCCAGTAATTGGAACATTTATCAGGACATCACATATTGATATTAGTTTGTGACATGTAGAATCTCTCTGTGATGTCAGTAAATTATCTTCTTCCTCTTTAGAGGATCTTTCACCAGTTTCCACATGTTAAACTGGTCACATCATGGAATAATGGCTGCAGAGCTGAACACAATGTAGATTTTATTCTTTCATTTCTCATCTCTGTTGTGCAGATATTTGCTTTAAGATTTAGTATATAATTTATCATAAGCCTAACTGGACATTACCAGAGATTTCTCTGGAGGTATGTGGAGAGAAAAAGTGCAAAACAAGTCTCCAGAAGGTGAGAAGAAGACGCTTTCTCCTGTTAAAGGGAATCTGTCAGGTCAAACATCCATATGTAACTATCATTTCCTAATTCCTCTCTCTAAGCTCGCTCTAGTAATGAATTTCTATTATTTATATTTCCCTTCTATCCTGTGTAAACTGCAAATAAAGAGATTCCTTCCATCTGTCAATCACAGTGAGTGATCACTTTCTTCTCTGCTGTCCACTCCCCATAGGATGAATATTCATGTCACAAATTCACATCCCTGCACAGGAGATCAGTAGAAATCGCTTACATTGGGGGCGGAGAAGAGGGAGGCTGTATCCTCCTCTTTGTTCTCTTTGTTTGCAGCAACTCAAGAGGTCAAATAAAACACAGAATCTGTCAGCAAGGATACCTGCTTGGCTGCTTAGTGAACCAAATAGAGTAGATGCCTTAGCTAGATCAGGTAAGGCAGATGTGTGCCAGCAATAGCTCCCTTCCTCCGTCTTCACATCAGAACCTCCTACATGAAAAAATTTAATTGAAACCTGACAGGCAGAGCACTGGGGAGGGGGGGAGAGCTGCCTGAGAAGGAGTGAATAAGAAATGAACTCTTACACACCTATACTAATCAGCTGTGAAAGTAATGGATTGGATTAATGCAGCAGCTGCCTGCAGGGTGTGAAAATGCTTATAGTAAGGAAGCTACAAACTGTACAATAATGATTTTACATGTTTTTAAAAGGTCTGCACAGGCGCTATTCATGGGTACTATTAGTATCACACTGAAAAATGACCTGACAGAATCCCTTTAAATGTAATGATAGAACAAAAAACTGTAAAGCTTGATCTCTGCCCCTTTTATGTAGTATAGAGCACAGCTGAGTGTGATTACACACACCGTCAACTTTCATCTCCTAGCAGTCAGTGAGCTGATAATCCTGAAAGAGGAGAACTGTAACAGTAAACGTGTTTGTAATGGTCCAATCCTGTATTAAAACCCTACCCTGTGTCAGTAACATCAATGTGAATAAGGGCAGGGAAGGAAAGGGCCTAACTGTGGCCATCTGTCCTGGGAAGGTATATAGATGAAATGACTAGGTGAAATGCCGAGCTGGAAGAAATGCATCAAAAAGCAAAAAAATTAGTCAGATTAAAAGTTGATATAACGTGCAGTAGTAAGAACACGTTCACACTGTGGCCATTTCACAGACAAAACCAAGAGAAAAACACAAAATGTGCATATACCTTATAATAAGAAAATAGGTAAATAGTAGTAGTGCATGTATATAACATAGGGAACCTGGTTGACACTGTTTTATCAAGAAGCATAAATGCCATCTCACTATGAAATGGAGAACGTCTGAAAGATGTCAGCGCCTATCCCTTTAATAAGGTATGAGCCATTCATCTAATATATAAAGCTGAATGTGTGTATGTATGTGTGTGTGTATGTGTGTATATCCAGGATTGGCATCTACACCGTCGCAGCTACAGCCGAAAAATTTTGCAGAGTCACACGTATGGACCCCGGGAGCGTCATAGGCTATGTTGTGAGGCGAAATTTTAACCCCGCGCATTCCAATTCACCAAACAATTTTGCCCCTATCTACATAATGGGGAAAAAGTGACAGTTACCAGTTGACAGTTGTGAATGAGAGGGACTTAATGATAGCGCCAAAGACTAACAGCACATACCAGCATATAGTCACTAAGGTGGGGCCCCAACATGAGATATTCACCACACACAGGGACATGTATACACACCACACACACACAAAGAGTAACAGCAAGTGTATAGTCGCTAAGGTGCAGCCCCAACATTGGATACTCACCACGCACCCGAACAAACACACACCACAAAGATACACACCCCCAAGGGGACACACACACACTCTATAGCGACACATGCACTCACCACACAGGGACACACACACACCACAAAGAGACACACACACACCACACAGACCCCCCCCCGCAGGGACACAGACGCATAGCCACCCTATAGGGACACATGCACTCACCCCACAGGGACACACACACCACAAAGGGACACACATACACCACACAGACCCCCCCACAGGGACACACACACATACACACCCTATAGGGACACATGCACTCACCCTCAGAGACACACACACCACAAAGGGACACACACAACACAGAGACACACACACACACACACACACCCCACAGGGACACACACACACATACACACCCTATAGGGACACATGCACTCACCCCACAGGGACACACACACCACAAAGAGACACACACAACACAGATACACACACACACACACCACAGACCCCCACACAGGGGCACACACACGTACACACCCTATAGGGGCACATGCACTTACCCCACAGGGACACACACACAGACCCCATCCCACAGGGACACACACACCCCAGGGACACACACCACACAGACAGACACAGATGTGCACAAATCACCTCACACAACTCGCCTCATACGTGTGCTATCTTTGTTTTCCAAACATAAACATCTGATTAAAAACAGCCAATGTGCAACACATGTGCCATATAGGGAATTAAGGCAGATGTCAGTCACATGAGCTGTCTATTATGTGTATGTGTGAGGTAACATATACTACCCGGCCAGGGGGAGGGTTTCCTGTTGGCTGGAAATTTATTAGGCTGCCTATAGCAATCAATCACCGCTCAGCTTCTATTTTCCTACAGGTCATTAATATGACATATTCAAATTCTATTTTGTTATAGCTAACAGCAGTTATTTATTAACCCGGGCGTAGCCGGGTACTACAGCTAGTATGCAATAAAGCATGAGAACATAATAAATAAAAAATAACAGCTTTAACCATAATCTACTATATAATTGCCCTATCATGTCTCTTTGTCTGTAACGGAAATGCCTGATAGTTCTGCCCTCTTAGACCTATAGCTGCTCAAAACCAAATCATCATCTCACTCATTGGAGGGATTACAATAGGAAACAGGTCTGTCACCCGAGCTGTACCAATTTTGCCACCTGTAAGTTTTACCTGTTGATGGTGCAGGAGGGCTCTTATCTCTCGCTGAAGAACCTTCTTCTGACCAGGTTTGGCAGTGTCTGCAATCTGTTGAAGCAAAGTCAACACTTCACCCAAACAATTGCTAACAACATTAGTACCAAGGATCATGTAAAGATCCCGAGTATTACTTGCTTTTGCTACCACAATAATCCCTTGGTCTTGCAATTCTACCCTCCCCACCTTTATTGGCACTTCTTTAACCCTCCTTACAGTAAGTGGTTCACTGCTGGACGCGCTGAGGGTAAAGTCTAAGGCGGGTAAGTTCTGCATCGGACCATTACTTTTTGTACAGGATGTAGGAGATGGTGGTAACCTGTGACCCAGTATCCAGTAGAGCAGTTGTTGGGATGCTGTCTAGTACAATGGACAGGAATGGTCTTTGTCCGATGAAGGTCTTCTACCAGGCGGCTGGGCCCTGTTGAGTTAGTCCTGCAGTCATGTATACTATTGATGTGACCCCATGAATTTCAGGTTTGAGGCCAGCTGATAACACAAAGCTGGCCCTAACCCCTTTATTACCCAGTGAGCCACTGTACCAGGGCTGGATGCAGCACCAGAAGATGGCGCTTCTATGAATGTGCCATTTTCTGGGGTGGCTGCGGGCTGCAATTCGGGAGGGATTTGTTTAGAAAGCTTGGGCCTCCCTGCGCTGCGGATTCCAGCCCTCAGCTGCCTAGTTGTACCTGGCTGGACATAGAAATAGCGCAAAGCCCCACACATTTTTTTTCTTTTATTATTTCATGAAATAATATGAAAAAAGGGCTTCCCTATATTTCTGTTTCCAGGCATTTACAAATAGGCACCTGGGGTTGGTGGCAGGCTGTTGCTGCCTGCTGTACCTGGCTGGCATACAAAAAGACAGCAAATCACACGTCAAAATTTTTCTGAAAAATTCATAAAACAATTAAAAAAAAAAAAGGCACTGCATCTTTAGTAACTCCTCGACCATCATCTCTGTGATAGAGTAGATGGTGGAGGGGTTAATAAAGATGCAGTCTCTTTTTCTGAAGGCCTCGATTATTTGGGGTTTGATAACCCCTTTGCCAATCATGTAACCCAGGTACCGAGCTTTCTCGAGACCTAGTGCACATATTTTTGGATTTGCTGTCAGTCCTGCTGCTCTTAGTGAATCCACTACTGCCTGTACCTGTGTCAAATGGTTCTGCCAGTCAGTGCTAAAGATGAGCATATCATCCAAATAAGCACACGCGTACTTCTGATGGGGTTCCAACACTATGTCCATCAGCTTCTGGAATGTAGCCGGGGCCCCATGTAACTCAAAAGGCAAGATGACACAGTGATAGACGCCCTCCGGTGTAATAAAGGCGGTCTTCCCCTTGGCCAATTCTGTCAGAGGCACCTGCCAGTAACCCTTGGTTAGATCGAGCGTCATGGAGTACTGGGCCTGCCTCAGTCTCTCAATTAGCTCATCCACGCAGGGCATTGGATAATGGTCAAATTATGATACCTCCGGAAATCGCTACAGAATCGTAGCGATCCGTCTGGCTTTGGAATCAGCACAATGGGGCTAGCCCATACACTCCTTGATTCCTTGATTACTCCTAGTTTGAGCATTTGTTTCACTTCAGCCACGATGGCTTGCCTTTGGGCCTCGGGTACACTGTACGGTTTCATTTCCACCCTCACCTGAGGCTCGGTAACAATGTCATGTTGTATAACAGAAGTACGACCGGGCAGTTCGGAGAATACATCCGGATTCTTCTGCACTACTTTCCGAGCCTCCCGCCACTGAGGCTTAGTGATGGCGTCACTTATTTTTACCTCTTTGGCCGCCCTCTTGGCCAATGTTGGAGGGTCCCCAGGCGACACGTCCATGGTTGCCTCTGTAATCATACAATCCCAGTCTTTCCAGGCTTTAAGCAAATTGACATGATACAGCTGTTGAGGTTGACCTTTGGTCAAAATCAGGGGGTCCACGTGCCGTTGGCAACAGGCTTGACCTGAAAAGGTGCCGAAAGGCAGCAAAGCTTGACTCTTTGTTGCAAACAGGACACTAGATGGACGATTTCTGTTGCCGGATTGCAACAAATGTTGCTGACGTGCAACAGGCTTTACCTCGGTCCATTGTGGTTGCCGTGGCAGTCAAAATTGAAGCATCACCTTCTGTACTATAGTAAAATATAGGGATAGATGGAGGCAATTTGATATTTCGCATTTCGGGACCCTTACACCCTTACACACGCGGTAGGAGGACTAAAATTTTTTACATAGGTCAGGAAAAATTCCTGCTCAAAACCGCGGCGCTCTGTGGCCTAAAATATCGCTTTCGAGAGGGTCGATGCAATAAAGATGCAAAAAAACGTAACTTGAAATCTTGCTATCACGCTTTCATGGGGCGACTATAGCCAGCTTTCATTGAATATTTTGTTAAAAATACGTGTTCTGTGGAAGATCCACAGGGTGGCACTGTTGTCGAACTTTTGTATTTTTTAATATAGGAATTTAAAATCACCAGATGGCGTTCTTTCTCTTTCTAATGTGTTACACAAGCGTGAGGGCTTGCTACAGTTTGTCCGTGACAACCTATAGCCAGCCTTTAGTGTTGGCCACGGCTCTCTCCAGCCAGCCCTCCCTTCATTTTGTTTTATTTTAAACTAGCTGTGAGCCCGATGCAAATGCATCGGGATTCTAGAACGTGCGTTAATTTGATTATAGTAGTTATAGCTGTTAGACTTATGCAAATGCATTGGTTGTCTAAAATATGTTTATAGTTTTTTTAAAGATTTTTAAATAATAATCCAATTATTCCAATGACATCTTTAAAACAACTACATATATTTGTATTGTTGATATCATATAAGGAAAATTGAATAATTTTGTTGTAAGGGTCTTAGAACACAAAGTAGCAATACTTCTTAATGCATCAATCATTAAAATTGATGAATTAATAACAGTAATAGGTGTATCAGCCAGTTTGTGTCAGCCCACCAATCGCGTCAAGATGCCCTTACGCCTGGTGGGACCTACTCTAACTAAATCCGAATTGATATAATTTAGATATTTTTTATACCTGGATTTTTCTTAGATTTTTTGAGGATTGTGATGTAAATAATAAAATTTTGTAAATTGATACAGAAGGAGTTACCAACTACAGACTTGCAGCAATATCCATGCAATAACAAAAAAACTTGTAGTTAACCTACGGTAAATGGAGTTAACGTAGCTTCAGCAGGTGCATAAGATGCATCCACTAACTAACCACAGGTGACTGCAGTTGATGTGGATGACACTGCCGCAACTATGTTGTCTGCACAAACCGCAAGTTAAGTACAAATTACATATATGCAATTATGAAAATTACAGCAAGTATATTGTTGGTGAGTCCTTCATAATCAATTATTATCATTTAGTATATTCCTCAACAAAGTGAAAAATAATCTAAGAAAAATGGTGTGGTAGAATCTAATTAATAATTTATGTTTGTCCCTATCTATCTAAACATGTGGAACACACCTTGCTAATGAGATGTGTGTGAACAGCCGTCCCACCCGTCTCTTAGCTGTTCACAAAAACCTCTCCCTGTAAAGACTGACAATGAAATCTCTCAGCACATATAGTGCTGGAGCTTGAAAAAGTGGTTTCTATCACCCACTGTAGATATGTGGATGATACACATCTCTCATATTATTTTAAATGTGTGTCCACAAAAATATAGTAGAATCAGTATATAAAAGAATAAAATGTGAAACAGTAATTTTTTTTTTTGTTTTGTTTTTTTTTTGTTTTTTTTTTTTCTTTTTTTTTTTTTTCAAAAGATTAATAAACGGAAGAATAGTCATAGGGAAGAGTTCAGTGCAAAATATTCTTGTAGACAATATTTTTGGTAAATACTTTGTCACTGTTAGGCAGCAATTTGCCTTGGATTGGAGTGTCCACCACTTTGACTTTTACATTGGATCGTCTTCTCACTCTTGAAAAAGCCACATACAATTGTCCATGTCCAAAAACAGGTTCAGGCAAAAAAATCCCTACTTTCTCAAGTGTTTGTCCTTGGGATTTGTTTATTGTCATGGCAAAAGCTGGCTTCAGAGGAAATTGGCGACGTCTTAACTTAAAAGGCAAGCCGGTTTCTGATGGGCACAAATCAATCCTGGGAATGAAAACCACATTTCCTCCAGCAGACCCAGTAATGACTCTTGCTTGAATCATGTTGACAAACAAACCGGTGACAATTAAGCGAGTCCCATTGCAAAGACCTTTTCTGCTGTTGAAGTTCCTCAAAAGCATTACAATGGTGCCAATTTTTAATTTCAGACGATGAGATGGCATCCCTGTGGGTGTAAGTGAATTTAAAAACTCAACAGGGTATTGCTCTGGGTCCTCTGTCTCGTCCGGATCAATGGAATCATCACTAATGTATTCTGTATACTCTCCAGCAATGCAATCCATGATCTTAGAGTTGACTTGATCCACATCATCATTTTTGGGGCAAAGAATGGCATGTGATGCTGCTGTATTAATACTTTCATTGTCATTGACATCAATTACAATGTTTTCACCAAAAATATCAAATATTAGTGAACCTGTGCAAATCATATCTTCAGGGATTTCTATAACATCATCTCCAAGGTTATAAGAATTGGTCAATTGTCCATTTCCCAGCTGAAGTATCCAATTGCTGTATTCTGGATCAACAGAGCGCATGTTGTCAAGTAGTGGCAATTGAGTGAAAATCTGCCATTGTCTGGAATATTTAATACAGCTCTCCACGATATCAGTTCGTGTTCCATGAGGAATAATAGGAAGACACTGACGAAAGTCTCCTCCCAGAACAATGACTTTCCCTCCAAAAGGTGTTTTTATTTTCTTCGAGATATCTTTGGTCATAACATCCTTTAATAGTTGGTCAATGACATGCAGTGCGTATTTGGATAGCATAGTGGATTCATCAATAATGAAAAGCTTAGTATTCTTCAAATGGTGTGCAGCATCAGTATCATTTTTTATTCTTGAAACAGACGTTTCATTGATTGGAATAGGTATCCCGTAAAGTGAATGGATGGTTCTTCCTCCTTCCAATAAGTTGGCTGCAATCCCAGTACTGGCAGCAGGTGACACAGTTTCTCCTTCTCCTCTTATTTGACGAATTAACAAATCATACAAATATGTTTTCCCACTGCCACCTGGACCATCAATGAAAAAGCACTTAGCTTGCTGACTTGTATCCTGTAATGCTTCATTTATGGCATTATAGGCCAAAAGTTGTTGTGGATTTAAAGTTTCTTTCATTTCTTGGGCTCTTCTAAACTCCTCCTCTTTGTCGTATTGTGGTTGTAGTTGTTGTTTTCTTTTGGGGCGTGGTAGATTAAAATCCGTAAAGCTTTTGCCATGAAATTTTAACACATTTTGAACATCTGTCATTGCATAGCCTTCACAATGCTCACAGTCCTCATTGTTAGGGTGATATGCACGGCAGTAGTCTTCAATAAAATCTTTTTTAAATTCTTGCCACAACTCCAATGGATGAGCAGGAGGACCAAAGATACATATGTAAGCAAACATATCCCGAAGCTGTGCAGGCATGTTTAGAACACAGCCATCCAGTAAGGTATTTCGCCAAACACTGTCATCCAAAAGTAATCCAAGGGCTATTGCTGCCTGCTTAAAAGTTGGGTACTCGACTTCATTAACGGTCTTAATGTGCTCAAAGCTTTTTGCTCCTTTTACATGTAGTAACAACAACCGTAAATAGTAGCGTTCTTCATCTTTCATACTGACCGTATACATTCTTCCAATGACAGTTGATCCCCGTTTCTGCCTAATTTCCCATGCACCATCTTTCCAGACATAGTGCTCAGGAATTTGGCGGTAGAAGTATTCATGAGCATGTGGGTCATTCTCATTCAGTTCAAAGTAGGCCATAAGAGTTGATTTTCTATGCGTCATGGCAGCAATGTTCTCAACAGAAGCATCTTCATGAAAATAAAGTGGTTGTGACTGTGGCAGATGTACGGCAAGGCGAACAATGCTGTGTGATTGTTTATGCATTGGATAGGCAAAAATTCTCCAAGCTGCCTCTGGTGCACTGACGTATCTTGAATCCATAAATTGGTGAGGTTCATCATGCTGTATGTTTGTTTGAGAAATTTCAAGATTGGCTTTATCATGTCCTTTGTAAACATATTTGAATAGATACTTGACACTTTGAATGGACGCACAGATTTCCACATTTATATGACACTTATACTTTAATAGTAAGAAAGGGTTATAGGGAACAACCCAAGAATTATCAACCATGTGAGAACGGTGTGTAAATGAAGGTCCTGCATTGCGTTGATAAGTTGGGTAGGCATCATGTGCTATTAGAGTTTTTGGTTGGAAATCTTTTGGGAATCCTTTTTTACACTTTCCAATATCCATACATGGACAATTAGGGTTGAATTGTCCACAGGGTCCATGAATCATATGTTGCATCACAATTTGATGGAGCACAGGATACTCAGATGGATCAGGAATTTCTGCCCAAACAGTACGATCGACATCAACCTCAGTGCGTAATTTGGAATTGTTATCCAGAATAACCAAAATGTGAGCATGTGGTAGTCCTCGCTTTTGGAATTCTATTACATGAATCATTGCACAAATCTTGCCAAATAATCCACTGTTTATATCTTTTAATAGGGCTTCTAATTTTATTTTGAAGACACGGGCGACTAAATCCGGTCTGTGTTCCACCCTCTGCCATGGTTCTAAATTGTGGATAATCTCGCTCCATTTGGGATTACATGTCATTGTTATAAATAGATCTGGCCGTCCAAATTTAGTCACAATAGCCATGGCATCTTGATACCTCTGCTGCATGTTTCTGGGACTGCCTTCAAACGACGATGGTAATATGACCGTTTTGCCAATAGGAATTCCTTTTTCAAAAGATTTTCTTTCCAGATGTTCCTGTAGTACGCAATAGTCCTCCACTTTTAAGTCTTTTTGATGTTGACGTATAAAATTTAAGCGATTAGCCTCAATTTTTATATACGCATCTACTAAATACTGTTGCGTTAGTTTTCCACCATTTAAAATAGGATTGAACTCAGGACGTACAGAGAGCAAATAACAGTAATACTGCAATTGTGTAATTCTCCGTGGCTTTTCACCTTGATGCTTCAGTCCCTCATGCCAGCCTTGTTCTCCATGCGGAAAAAATAACGGATACAGTAAAGCATCTAAATTACTGTGGAGAATACTGATTTGCTGTGTTTTTGGAGCTAAAGGATTGTTTGGGTCAGGTTTGAGATGAATTAAAATGTCTCTATTGAAGGGTGGCTCTCCATCGGCATGTTCAAAGACCACAGCAACTTCATTAACAATTGGCTTATTATAACGTCTTGGGTCTTGTTCTCGATCCTGTTTAAGAGCCATGATGATATTAGGCATGACAGTACCATTTTCAATTGCCTTATCTTGTTCCTCTTGTTCAACAAAACGTAGCATTTTGTATGCAGAAACAAAAGGATTAATGCGATCTAATAAGTTAGCAATGAGCCGCATCAATTTAGGATTACATTTTTTATTTTCGTCACACTGTAAACGTTGGTCATTAGCAGTGGCAGTATCTAAAATGTAGAGTTGGGCATAAGCAGGAGCTTGATCTGGAGCAGGATGTAGTGTTCCAGTACGGTGATAAATTTGGCCATGAATCCTGAAGCAATAAGGGCCATGTCCAGGTGGAGGAGCAATACTTGCACCCATAGAAGCAAAACCAAATGAACTATTGATACTTCTGATGTTATCCATCATATTCCGACTGTATGGACTCTGACCTTTAAGAATACATTCCAACATCTCTGGGTACTGAGGTAACGGAACCTTGACCTTCCCCTTGTGACAACAGATAGTATACTGTTTATCCGATGGCATCTCATCCATGAAATGTCGAGCTTGACAATGCTTACATATGAATATCATAGCGCCACAGGTATGTTCCACAATGCCAAAATCACTATCTGTAAATCCAGGTGGATATGAAGAGGGAGGTGTAGGTAGGTAAATACGATTTTCTTTCTGCAAACCAACATAGATGAGACGTTGAAGCAATAAAGCAGAAAAAGAGTCAGGATCCACTTGTGTAACAGTAGAAGACGTCTTTTTGCGGTGTTGACGACGGGAGGCACCACTTTTACGTAAGCGGCTCTGTTTGGATAGTGAAAACTCCTGAGCAATTTGTGCCTCCAAAGGAGTTTGTTGTTGTTCAAGGCGAAAACGTTTTGTGCGTGATGTCTCCTGACCACAATGTTTACGCTTTGCTGTTGCTTTGCGCGGTGATGAAACTTGAGGAATTGTGCTTCTTTCATCCTGTGAACTGCTAGAAAGAGCTAGAGCAAACTGTAGTACTGGTGAGCTTACAGTTGGATCAGCAGACTGTAGTACTGATGAGGTTACTGTCTGATCAGCACACTGAGTTAGATCAGCAGAGTATTGTACAGATGAGCTTGCACTTTGATCAGCAGACTGTTGTTCTGAGGAGGTTACTGTCTGATCAGCAGAGTGATGTACTGATGGTGTCACTTTTTTTTTTTGACGGCGTTGATGTAGCTTCTGAGCATTTTTGGCCAACCGTAGTTGTTTTTGTTCCAGCGACTCCGTTGCAATGCGTTGCTTATACTCAGCTTTAGACTTATCCAAACGACATTGTCGCTCTTCTTCAGTTTCTTTAGCACGTGTCTTACGCATCCATCTGGCTTTGTACCCGCCAACATCCTTGCTAGTATCCTTTGAAGTCATGTTAGAACATACAAAGGTAATACTATACTTGGAGAGGTATAGGTACGCAAGAGCTTTTACAAAAGCTTTTTGGGAGAAAAGACTTCTTGAAATGTATAGAATAATTATTAAGGAAAATAATAAGTTCCAGATAGACAATGAACATATTGAAATATCATATTTTGTATGTCCTTATAATGTACCCCACAACATATTACAAATATATAAACATGTTTCTCATTCATATCAATAATACTAAAAGGTCACTGAATACTTAAGGACATTGAATGTGCATAAATAATACCAATACCATAAATACCAATACCATCATCAAAACCATCATCAAAACCATCATCAATAGCATCATGAAAACCATCATCAAAACCATCATCAAAAGCATCATCAATATCATCATCAATAATATTAGCAATAGCATTATTATTAAAATTAATAGCATAATTATAAGCATTAATAGCATAATTATTAGCATTAATAGCATAATTATTAGCATTAATATCATAATTATTAGCATTATTACCATAATTATTAGCATTAATACCATAATTATTTGCATTAATACCATAATTATTAGCATTATTACCATAATTATTCGCATTAATAGCATAATTATTACCATTAATAGCATAATTATTCGCATTATTAGCATTATTATTAGCATTAATAGCATAATTATTACCATTAATAGCATAATTATTAGCATTATTAGCATTATTATTACCATTAATAGCATAATTATTAGCATTATTATTACCATTAATAGCATAATTATTACCATTAATAGCATAATTATTAGCAAGCATTATTATTAGCATTATTAGCATTAATATTATTATTATTAGCATTAATAACATAATTATTAGCATTATTATTAGCATTATTAGCATTATTATTAGCATTAATAGCATAATTATTAGCATTAATAGCATAATTATTAGCATTATTAGCATTATTATTAGCATTAATAGCATAATTATTAACATTATTAGCATTATTATTAGCATTAACAGCATTATTATTAGCATTAATAGCATTATTATTAGCATGAATAGCCTAATTATTAGCATTATTAGGATTATTATTAGCATTATTAGGATTATTATTAGCATTATTAGCATTATTATTAGCATTATTAGCATAATTATTAACATTATTAGCATTATTATTAGCATTAATAGCATTATTATTAGCATTAATAGCATTATTATTAGCATTAATAGGCTAATTATTAGCATTATTAGGATTATTATTTGCATTATTAGCATTATTATTAGCATTATTAGCATTATTATTAGCATTATTAGCATTATTATTAGCATTAATAGCATAATTATTAGCATTATTAGTATTATTATTAGCATTAATAGCATGATTATTAGCATTAATAGCATTATTATTAGCATTAATAGCCTAATTATTAGCATTATTAGGATTATTATTTGCAAGATTATTAGATTAAGCATTATTATTAGATTAATAACATAATTTTAGCATTTTATTAGATTTTATATTTTAGCATAATGCATATTATTAGCATTAATAAATATAATTATTAGCATTATTATTAGCATTATAGCATTATTATTAGCATTTATATATAGCATAATCATTATTAGCATTATTAGATATATTAAATTAGCATTATTAGCATATAGCATTATTATTAGCATTAATAGCATTATTATTAGACATTTAGCATATTATTAATTATAATTTAGCATATGCATATTATAATTAATAGTAATTATTAGCATTATTAGGATTATTATTTGCATTATTAGCATTATTATTTGCATTATTAGCATTATTATTAGCATTATACATATATTAGTTGTTACTATTATTATTAGCATTATATATTTTAGCATTAATAGCATTATTAGCATAATAGCTAATTATTGCATTATTAGATTATTATTTGCATTATAGCATTATTTTAGCATTTAGCATTTATTAGCATTAACATATTATTAGCATTAATTATTTTAGCATTTTTAGCATTATTATTATTAGCATTATAATTAGCTATTAATTATTTTAGCATTATAGCATAATTATTAACATTATTAGATTATTATTAGCATTAATTAGCAATTATTATTAGCATTATATAGCATTATTATTAGCTATGTATTATTAGCATATATTTAGCATTATTAGCATTATTATTGCTATTAGCATTATATTAGCATTAATTAGCATGATTATTAGCATTATTTATATTAGCATTATATTTTATTAGCATTAATAGCATTAATTATTAGCATTATAGCTTAGAATTCATTATTAGATTATTTTGCATTATAGCATTATTATTAGCATTAATAGCATTTAGCATTATTAGCATTAATAACATAATTATTAGCATTATTATTAGCATTATTAGCATTATTATTAGCATTAATAGCATAATTATTAGCATTAATAGCATAATTTATTAGCATTATTAGCATTATTATATTAGCATTAATAGCATAATTATTAGCATTATTAGCATTATTATTAGCATTAATAGCATTATTATTAGCATTATAAGCATTATTAGATTATTATTAGCATGAATAGCCTAATTATTAGCATTATTAGGATATATTATTAGCATTATTAGCATTATTATTAGCATTAATAGCATAATTATTAACATTATTAGCATTATTATTAGCATTAATAGCATTATTATTAGCATTAATAGCATTATTATTAGCATTAATAGGCTAATTATTAGCATTATTAGGATTATTATTTGCATTATTAGTATTATTATTAGCATTATTAGCATTATTATTAGCATTAATAGCATAATTATTAGCATTATTAGTATTATTATTAGCATTAATAGCATAATTATTAGCATTATTATCATTATTATTAGCATTATTATCAGTATTATTAGCATTAATAGCATTATTATTAGCATTATTATTAGCATTATTAGTATTATTATTAGCATTAATAATATAATTATTATCATTATTAGCATTATTATTAGCATTAATAGCATTATTATTAGAATTAATAGTATAATTATTAGCATTATATGAGAATTATTAGCATTATTATTATTAACATTAGTAGCATAATTATTAGCATTAATATAATTATTATTAGCAGTAATATAATTATTATTAGGGTTTTTTTTTTAATTATTATTTTTTGTAATTTTGTAATTTTTTGTTTTATTTTTTAATTATTATTATTTTTTTTTTATTTTTTTATTTTATTATTTTATTTATTTAATTATTTTTAAATTATTTAATTTATTATTTAATTTATTTTTATTGTAAGTGACATACATATGTTTAATTTTTTTATTCTTATTTTTATTGAATTTTTTATTATTTTTTTATTATTATTTTTTATTATTTTTTAATGATTTTTAAATTATTTTATTTATTATTTAATTTATTATTTATTTAAAGTGACACACAGTTCTCTTTGTGGTCCGCCTTTTTTTTTTACCATTGACATACATTAGCGGTGTGTCGGCGATTTTATGGCCGGCCACCTGGTTCTATTTGTCGGCCGTAAAATCGCAGACACACCGCTAATGCATGTGTATGGGATTTTTAAAAATGGCGCCGCGATTTCTGATTGGTCGGCGTTAGCAAATAGCGACCAATCAGAATCGCGGCGCCATTTTTAAAAATGCCATAGACATGCATTAGCGGTGTGTCCGCGATTTTATGGCCGGCTACCTGGTTCTATTTGTCGGCCGTAAAATCGCGGATACACCGCTAATGCATGTCTATGGGATTTTTAAAAATGGCGCCGCGATTTCTGATTGGTCGGCGTTAGCAGATAGCGACCAATCAAATCGCGGCGCCATTTTTAAAAATGCCATAGACATGCATTAGCGGTGTGTCCGCGATTTTATGGCCGGCTACCTGGTTCTATTTGTCGGCCGTAAAATCGCGGATACACCGCTAATGCATGTCTATGGGATTTTTAAAAATGGCGCCGCGATTTCTGATTGGTCGGCGTTAGCAGATAGCGACCAATGAGAATCGCGGCGCCATTTTTAAACATGCCATAGACATGCATTAGCGGTGTATCCGCGATTTTATGGCCGAGAAATAGAACCAGGCGGGCGGCCATAAAATCGCCGACACACCGGTAATGTAAGTGAATGGGAAAAAAAAAGGCGGACCTGAATGAGAACTGCTGAGGGGCTCTTCTGATTGGCTGAGGGCAGTCTCCAGCAACCAATCAGAACAGTCCTTCAGATCTTATTGAGATGCAATGGCGGATTTGTCGTCCATTGTATCTTAATAAGAAAGAAGAGGACGTCGAAGGTGGAAGTGAGCGAAAAGAAGACAGAAGATCCCCGGAGCCGGACGAAGAAGCGGAGATGGCGGAAAGAAGACAGAAGATCTCCAGGGCCGGACGAAGAAGCGGAGATGACGGAAAGAAGAAAGAAGATCCCCGGGGCCGGAGGAAGAGGACGCCTGGCCGGACGGAGGGCGGACTTGTGGATCGGACGATCAGATGACTTGAAGGCATGTAAGTGATCGACGGGGACGTTAGGTTAGGGGACAGCGGGGGCTTAGGGCTTTAGTGAGAGGGGCAGGGAACATCGTCGGGAGGTTAGGGTCGGCGCTGGCTTAGGGGATAGGCGGCGGGGTTTAGGGGCTGCTGCGGAGGTTAGCGGGTAACGACTTAGGGGCGGCGGTGGCTTAGGGAGTAGACGGCGAGGCTTATGGGGTATCGGCGGGGGCTTAGGATGGTGCGGGTCGGGTGTTAGGTGGTCGGGGCTTAGCGTGTAGGGGTGCGACGGACTTAGGGTTTATCGGCGAGGGCCTAGGATGCTACGGGGCTTAGGGGGTAGTGGGTTAGTGGCTGTTGCGGGGCTTAGGGACGGCGGTGGCTTAGGGGGTAGACGGCGGGGCTTATGGGGTATCGGCGGGGGTTTAGGATGCTGCGGGTCGAGTGTTAGGTGGTCGGGGCTTAGCGTGTAGGGGTGCAGCGGAGTTAGGGGGTATCGGGGGGGGGATTAGCATGCTATAAAGGATATCTTAGCTGTAGGGTAGTAGCGGTCGAGTGTTCTTGCGGGTTCGTAATGCGGCAGTCCGTGTTCCAGGTAGCGGGTAGGCGAAAGGATTTGTGATTTCAAATTTCACGCTTTATAAAGTGGGCTGTGAAATGTGAAACCACAAAATGGCGGGGGGGGCGTATAGTGAGTGGTGATAGTGCGGTGTGCGGACGTGGCGGTGGGTGTAGGGACATGGGGGTGGGTGTGTGGACATGGGGGTGTCAGCGGTGTGCGGACGGGCGGTGGGTGTAGGGACATGGGGGTGGGTTTGTGGCATGGGGGTGGGCAGCGGGGTGCGGAGTGGCGGTGGGTGTAGGGGCCTGGGGTGGGTGTCGGACATGGGGGTGTCTGGGGCGGACATGTGGGGGCTGTGTTTCCATGGTCCCCGGGGAGCGAGTTGCGGCAGGGGGCAGCGAGTCGCTGCATGGTCCCCCCCGGGGAGCGACTTGCGGCTCCCGGCAGC
>JARQOC010000003.1:10661906-10739441 GCA_033576535.1 Allobates femoralis | reverse complement strand
GCAGCGATCTAAGAGCCTGGGCGCAGTGACGCACTATGTGCATCACTGCGCCCAGGCTGTCAGATTGCTTTCTACAGCTCAATCCCCCTGCATGAGGATCGAGTTGCGGAAAGCGATCTGGCAGCCGAGGTGCAGTGATGCACATAGTGGGTCACTGCGCCCGGGGTGTCAGATCACTTTCTGCAGCTCGATGCCCATGCAGGGAGATTAGGCTGTAGAGCAGCGATCTAAGAGCCCGGGCGCCGAGACCCACTATGTGCATCAGTGCGCCCGGGCTGTCAGATTGCTTTCTGCAGCTCGATCCCCAGGATCCAGCTGCAGAAAGTGATCTGACAGCTCCAGCACAGTGATCCACAGTGATCACATAATGGTCACTGTGGATCACTGTGCTGGAGCTGTCAGATCATTTCCTGCAGCTAGATCCTCAGGATCCAGCTGTAGAAAGTGATCTGACAGATCCAGCACAGTGATCCATAGTGACCATTATGTGATCACTGTGGATCACCGTGCTGGAGCTGTCAGATCACTCCCTGCAGCTAGATCCTCAGGATACAGCTGTAGAAAGTGATCTGACAGATCCAGCACAGTGATCCACAGTGATCACATAATGGTCACTGTGGATCACTGTGCTGGAGCTGTCAGATCACTTTCTACAGCTGGATCCTCAGGATCTAGCTGTAGAAAGTGATCTGACAGCTCCAACACAGAGCTGTCAGATCCAGAGGCGGCGGGAGAGAAGAGGAGGAGGAGCGGGACGCAGTGGTGCAGGACGGAGCGCGGCTGCCGGAGGGGTGGGTGGGCGATCGCCGCTCTGGTGATTGGGGGGGCAGGAAGGGGAAAGAGAGGGGGCTGACAGGAGATGGGGGGCACTTAGGAAGAAGCGGAGGCATTGAGGAGGAGGCGGACGGCAGGGACAGGAAGCGGGCAGCAGGGACAGGAAGCGGGGGGGTAAGAAAGATGAAGAGGGGGCAGGAAAGAGACGTGGGGGACAGGGGGGCAGTTAGAGGATGACAGGGGAGCAGATCGGAGGGTAGGGATAGCAGGGGCAGGCAGGGAAGCATGACAGGCGCAGTGATTTTCACTTTCACTTTTGAGTGCCAATCACCACGCCTGTAGCTGGGGGGTGGGGGTGGGGGCAAATCAACCCCCATGGGGTGTTGTACAACTCCCCATGTACCTGCAGGCCGAGTGACAGGTCAGTGACACCCTCACTTGACCTGCTGGAGCCCGATCATTCCATGGCCCACCCCCTGGGCTATGGGTCGGGAATGAACTTGTTTTCATGGCCCAAACGGTGGGCCAAGGGTCGGGAAGGGGTTAACCTCTTCCCGACCCATGACGCAGCATATGCGTCATGAAAACAAGTTCGTTCCCGACCTTGGACGCATATGCTGCGTCATCTCAGGTTTCCCTTCCTGCGGCTCTATTAACCGCGGTAACTGAGGGGTTAATAGAGCCTCAGGTACAGAAGGACCTGCACTAAACCCTAGGGGGGGAGGCTTAGCCTCCCATGGCTATAACCGCTCTGATTGGCAGTGAAGTGAAAGTGAAACTGTCAATCGGAGTAATTGTAATATCTCACCAATGAAAGTTGGTGAGATATTACAATACAGTCACAGCCTGATGCTGGACAGCATCAGGCATTGGCTGGACAAGGGGCCCTTTGTCACCCCCCCTCAGATCTGATTGGAGAGAGTGTGTTTCTCCAATCAAAAGTATGGGCAGTGTGGCCGGTGCATCCCCTCTCTCCTCTGCCGCCGCCGATCCCTGGCCCTCCACTCTGCCCCTGGCTGCTGATGTGCCCCCTGCCCTCCGATCTCCCCCATGATCTCCCCCTGTGATCTCCCCTGTGATCTCCCCATGCCCTGCGATCCCTCCCCCTGTGATAACCCCCTGTGATCTCCCCATGCCCTGCGATTCCTCCCCCTGTGATTTTCCACCCTGTGATCTCCCACTCTGTGATCTCCCCCCCTGTGTTCTCCCCTGTGATCTCCCCATGCTCTGTGATCCCTCCCTCGCCTTCCGATGATCACCGCTGGCCCACGGTGATCACCTCCTCCCGTTCTCCTCTTCCCGCACCCTCTTCTTCCTCACCAGTCTTCTTTCTTCTCCCTCTGTCCTCTACTCTTCTCCCTCTGTCCTCTGCTTTTCTCCCTCTGTCCTCCGGACTGCTCTGTCTTCTGTCTTCTCTGTTGCTGTCCTTTTCCTGCGCCGTCCTGCTTCTGTCTGCTCCTCTGCACAGTCATCTCCCAGCATGGAGATGAGTGTGCAGGGGAGCGGTGTCACAGCCAGGACGCAGCATCTGTGTGATTGCTGTGCCCTGGCTGTGTTAACCCTCTAAGTGCTGTGATCTCAGGGATCACAGCACTTAGAGGATCCAATCGTCATGGAAACGATCGCCAGAGACTACAACAAGGGAACACTTGATCCGTTGTTGTAGTCTCTGGGATCAGTGTCATGGTGCACGGTATGGCAATGATCTGTCATACTGTGCACCATGACACTGATCCCAGAGACTACAACAAGGGATCAAGTGTCCTCTTGTAGTCTCTGGGATCAGCGTCGGGTTCATGGTATGACAGATCATTGCCATACCGTGCACCATGACGCTGATCCCAGGGACTACAACAAGGGATCAAGTGTCATCTTGTAGTCTCTGGGATCAGCATCATGGTGCACTGTATGGCAATAATCTGCATACCGTGCACCATGACGCTGATCCCAGGGACTACAAGAGGACACTTAATCCCTTGTTGTAGTCCTTGGGATCAGCGTCATGGTGCACGGTATGCAGATCATTGCCATACCATGCACCATGATCCTGATCCCAGAGACTACAACAAGGGATCAAGTGTCCTCTTGTTGTAGTCTCTGGGATCAGCATCATGGTGCACTGTATGGCAGATCATTGCCATACCATGCACCATGACGCTGATCCCAGAGACTACAACAAGGGATTAAGTGTCCTCTTGTACTCCCTGGGATCAGCGTCATGGTGCACGGTATGCAGATTATTGCCATACAGTGCACCATGATGCTGATCCCAGAGACTACAACAAGAGGACACTTGATCCCTTGTTGTAGTCTCTGGGATCAGCGTCATGGTGCATGGTATGGCAATGATCTACCATACAGTGCACCATGATGCTGATCCCAGAGACTACAACAAGAGGACACTTGATCCCTTGTTTTAGTCTCTGGAATCAGCGTCATTGTGCACGGTAAAACAGATCATTGCCATATCGTGCACCATGATGCTGATCCCAGAGACTACAACATGGGATCAAGTGTCCTCTTGTTGTAGTCCCTGGGATCAGTGTCATGGTGAACGGTATACAGATTATTGCCATACAGTGCACCATGGTGCTGATCCCAGAGACTACAACAAGGGAACACTTGATCCCTTGTGGTAGTCTCTGGGATCAGCGTTGGGTGCATGGTATGACAGATCATTGCCATACTGTGCACCATGATGCTGATCCCAGAGACTACAACAAGAGATCAAGTTTCCTCTTATTGTGGTCTCTGGGATCAGCATTATGGTGCACTGCATGGCAGATCATTGCCATACCATGCACCATGACGCTGATCCCAGAGACTACAACAAGGGATTAAGTGTCCTCTTGTAGTCCCTGGGATCAGCGTCATGGTGCACGGTATGCAGATTATTGCCATACAGTGCACCATGATGCTGATCCCAGAGACTACAACAAGAGATCAAGTGTCCTCTTATTGTGGTCTCTGGGATCAGCATTATGGTGCACTGCATGGCAGATCATTGCCATACCATGCACCATGACGCTGATCCCAGAGACTACAACAAGGGATTAAGTGTCCTCTTGTAGTCCCTGGGATCAGCGTCATGGTGCACGGTATGCAGATTATTGCCATACAGTGCACCATGATGCTGATCCCAGAGACTACAACAAGAGGACACTTGATCCCTTGTTGTAGTCTCTGGGATCAGCGTCATGGTGCATGGTATGGCAATGATCTGCCATACAGTGCACCATGATGCTGATCCCAGAGACTACAACAAGAGGACACTTGATCCCTTGTTTTAGTCTCTGGAATCAGCGTCATTGTGCACGGTAAGACAGATCATTGCCATATCGTGCACCATGATGCTGATCCCAGAGACTACAACAAGGGATCAAGTGTCCTCTTGTTGTAGTCCCTGGGATCAGTGTCATGGTGAACGGTATGCAGATTATTGCCATACAGTGCACCATGGTGCTGATCCCAGAGACTACAACAAGGGAACACTTGATCCCTTGTGGTAGTCTCTGGGATCAGCGTTGGGTGCATGGTATGACAGATCATTGCCATACTGTTCACCATGATGCTGATCCCAGAGACTACAACAAGAGATCAAGTTTCCTCTTATTGTGGTCTCTGGGATCAGCATTATGGTGCACTGCATGGCAGATCATTGCCATACCATGCACCATGACGCTGATCCCAGAGACTACAACAAGGGATTAAGTGTCCTCTTGTAGTCCCTGGGATCAGCGTCATGGTGCACGGTATGCAGATTATTGCCATACAGTGCACCATGATGCTGATCCCAGAGACTACAACAAGAGGACACTTGATCCCTTGTTGTAGTCCGTGGGATCAGCGTCATGGTGCACGGTATGGCAATGATCTGTCATACCATGCACCCGACGCTGATCCCAGAGACTACAAGAGGACACTTGATCCCTTGTTGTAATTTCTGGGATCAGCGTCATGGTGCATGGTATGGCAATGATCTGCCATACAGTGCACCATGATGCTGATCCCAGAGACTACAACAAGAGGACACTTGATCCCTTGTTTTAGTCTCTGGAATCATCGTCATTGTGCACGGTAAGACAGATCATTGCCATACCGTGCACCATGATGCTGATCCCAGAGACTACAACAAGAGATCAAGTGTCCTCTTGTTGTAGTCTCTGGGATCATAGTCTTGGTGCATTGTATGACAGATCATTGCCATACAGTGCATTATAACGCTGACCCCAGAGGCTGTAGGAAGAGGACACTTGATCCCTTGCTGCAGTCTCTGGATTAAGCAGAGGTGATCGAGCGTCGTGAGATCTTCATTGTGGACTTCGCCGGAGGCGATCGAGCGTCGTGGGATCTTTGTTGTGGACTACATCGGATCTTTACAATAAAGATGGAGTCCGAATTTTGTTTGTTTTTTATTTCAAATAAAATGATTTTTCTCTGTGTGTATTTTTTGACTATTTCCCGGAGATTCCTAATGGCTGGTCTAACATTGGCCCTATATTTTGAATCTCGGGCTTAGTGCCAGCTGACAATAAAAAGCTGGCATTAACCCCTTTATTACCCAGTTGCCACCGGCACCAGGGCAACTGGAAGAGCCTGGGTACAGCGCCAGAAATTGGGGCTGGAATTCGCAGCATGGGGGGCCCAGAACGCTTGGGCCTCTCCATGCTGAGGATTCCAGCCCCCAGCTGCATAGTTGTACCTGGCTGGGCCAAAAATATGGCAGAGTCATTTTTTTTTTTCTAAAATCTGTTCTAGAACTATTAAAAAAAAGCCTTCGCTGTATTTTTGGCTGCCAGCCAGGTACAACTTGGCAGCTGGGGGGCTGGAATCCTCTGCGTGGAGAGACCCAAACGTGGGCCACCACACTGCAAATTGCAACCCACAGCCACCCCAGAAAATAACGCATTCATCAGAGGCGCCATTTTCTGGTGCTGTACCCCAATTCTACCAGTTACCCTTGTGCTGGTGGCACAGGTGTTCTCCATATGACATGGTGTCCGCCAACAATTTCAATGGAAAAATTAGCTCCAATTGTTAGCGGAAACCATATCGCGTATGGAGAGCCCCTCTTTGTGTGCCTGGACATTGGAGCTCCCCCACAAGTAACCCCTTTTTGGAAATTAGAACCCCAAGAAACATATCTAGATGCATAGTGAGCACTTTGAACCCCCAGGTCCTTCACAAATTGATCTGTAATAAGGAAAAAGTATTTTTTTTTCACAAATTTTCTTTTTTACTTTTTACTGATCAATTTGTGAAGCACCTGGGGGTTCAAAGTGCTCACTATGCATCTAGATAAGTTTCTTGGGGGGTCTAGTTTCCAAAATTTGGGTCACTTCTGGGGGAGCTCCTATGTTTAGGCAATAGGGGCTCCCCATACGCGACATGGTGTCCACTAGCAATTGAAATTGTTAGCGGACACCATGATATGTATGGAGAGCCTCTGTGTGCCTAAACATTAGAGCTCCCCCACAAGTGACCCCATTTTGGAAACTAGACCCCCCAAGGACTTCATCTAGATGGGTGGTGAGCACTTTGAACCCCCAGGTGCTACACAAATTAATCTGTAAAAAAATGAAAAAATAAATATTTTGTGGACAAAAAGTACTTTTTCATTTTTACGGATCAATTTGTGAAGCACCTGGGGGTTCAAAGTGCTCACTATGCATCTAGATAAGATCCTTGGGGGGTCTAGTTTCCAAAATGGTGTCACTTGTAGGGGAGCTCCAATGTTTAGGCACTTAGAGGCTCCCCATACATGACATGGTGTCCACTAACAATTGGAATTGTTAGCGGACACCATGTTGCGTATGGAGAGACCCTGTGTGTCTAAACATTAGAGCTCCCCCACAAGTGACCCTATTTTGAAAACTATAAATATAAATAAACTAGCTGTGAGCCCGATGCAAATGCATCGGGATTCTAGAACATGCATTAATTTGATTATAGTAGTTATAGCTGTTAGCCTGATGCAAATGCATCGGGTATCTAAAATATGTTTATTGTTTTTTTAAAGATTTTTAAATAATAATCGCATCATCAATAGCAATAATATAAGCCATAGCATTATTAATAGCAGTAATAGCAGTATTAATAGCATTATTAGCAGTATTATGAGCATTAATAACAGTATTAATAGCATTAATAGCATTATTATTAGCATTAATAGCATTATTAATAGCATTATTAGCATTAATAATAGCATTAATAACATTAATAATAGCATTAATAGCATTATTATTAGCATTAATAGCATTAATAATAGCATTATTAGCATTAATAATCGCATTAATAACATTATTAATAGCATTAATAGCATTATTATTAGCATTAATAGCATTAATAATAACATTATTAGCATTAATAATAGCAATAATAACATTATTAATAGCATTAATAGTATTATTATTAGCATTAATAGCATTAATAATAGCATTATAAGCATTAATAATAGCATTAATAACATTATTAATAGCATTAATAGCATTATTATTAGCATTAATAGCATTAATAATAGCATTATTAGCATTAATAATAGCATTAATAACATTATAATAGCAATTAATAGCATTAATTATTAGCATTAATAGCATAATAGCATTATTTAGCATTAATAATAGCATTAATAAACATTATTAATAGCATTAATAGCATTAATTAATAGCATTATTAGCATTAATAATAGCATTAATAAACATTAATAAATAGCATTAATAGCATTATTATTAGCATTAATAGCATTAATAATAGCATTATTAGCATTAATAATAGCATTAATAACATTATTAATAGCATTAATAGCATTATTATTAGCATTAATAGCATTATTAATAGCATTAATAGGATAAATATTAGCATTAATAGCATTAATAGCATATTAATAGCATTATGCATTTTAATAGCATTAATAGCATTATATTAGCATTAATGATAGCATTAATAATAGCATTATTAGCATTAATAATAGCATTAATAACATTATTAATAGCATTAATAGCATTATTATTAGCATTAATAGCATTATTAATAGCATTATTTTTAAATAATAATCGCATCATCAATAGCAATAATATAGCCATAGCATTATAATAGCAGTAATAGCAGTATTAATAGCATTATTAGCAGTATTATGAGCATTAATAGCAGTATTAATAGCATTAATAGCATTATTATTAGCATTACTAGCATTATTAATAGCATTATTAGCATTAATAATAGCATTATTAACATTAATAATAGCATTAATAGCATTATTATTAGCATTAATAGCATTAATAATAGCATTATTAGCATTAATAATAGCATTAATAACATTATTAATAGCATTAATAGCATTATTATTAGCATTAATAGCATTAATAATAACATTATTAGCATTAATAATAGCATTAATAACATTATTAATAGCATTAATAGTATTATTATTAGCATTAATAGCATTAATAATAGCATTATAAGCATTAATAATAGCATTAATAACATTATTAAAAGCATTAATAGCATTATTATTAGCATTAATAGCATTATTAATAGCATTAATAGGATAAATATTAGCATTAATAGCATTAATAGCATTATTATTAGCATTATTAATAGCATTAATAATAGCATTATTAGCATTATAAATAGCATTAATAAACATTATTAATAGCATTATTATTAGCATTAATAGCATTATTATTAGAATTAATAGCATTAATAATGCCATTAATAGGATAAATATTAGCATTAATAGCATAATTAAATAGCATTAATAGCATTATTAATAGCATTAATAGCAATATTATTAGCATAAATAGCATTAATATAGCATTATTAGCATTAATAATAGCATTAATAACATTATTAATAGCATTAATAGCATATAGCATTATTAGCATTAATAATAGCATTAATAACATTATTAATAGCATTAATAGCATTAATAATAGCATTAATAACATTAATAATAGCATTAATAGCATTGTTATTAGCATTAATAGCATTAATAATAGCATTAATAGGATAAATATTAGCATTAATAGCATTAATAGCATAATTAATAGCATTAATAGCATTATTAATAGCATTAATAGCATTATTATTAGCATTACTAGCATTAATAATAGCATTATTAGCATTAATAATAGCATTAATAACATTATTAATAGCATTAATAGCATTATTTATTAGCATTAATAGCATTAATAGCATTATTATTAGCATTAATAGAATTATTATTAGCATTAATAGCATTAATAGGATAAATATTATCATTAATAGCATTAATAGCATAATTAATAACATTAATAGCATTATTAATAGCATTAAGAGCATTATTATTAGCATTAATTGCATTAATAATAGCATTATTAGCATTAATAATAGCATTAATAACATTATTAATAGCAGTAATAGAATTATTATTAGCATTAATAGCATTAATAGCATTATTATTAGCATTAATAGCATTAATAATACCATGAATAGGATAAATATTAGCATTAATAGCATTAATAGCATAATTAATAGCATTAATAGCATTATTAATAGCATTAATAGCATTATTATATTAGCATTAATAGCATTAATAGGATACATATTAGCATTAATAGCATTAATAGCATTATTAATAGCATTAATAACATTATTATTAGCATTAATAGCATTAATAATAGCATTATTAGCATTAATAATATCATTAATAACATTATTAATAGCATTAATAGCATTATTATTAGCATTAATAGCATTAATAGCATTATTATTAGCATTAATAGCATTAATAATACCATGAATAGGATAAATATTAGCATTAATAGCAATAATAGCATAATTAATAGCATTAATAGCATTATTAATAGCATTAATAGCATTAATAGGATAAATATTAGCATTAATAGCATTATTAATAGCATTAATAGGATAAATATTAGCATTAATAGCATTAATAGCATAATTAATAGCATTAATAGCATTATTAATAGCATTAATAGCATTATTATTAGCATTAATAGCATTAATAATAGCATTATTAGCATTAATAATAGCATTAATAACATTATTAATAGCATTAATAGCATTAATATTAGCATTAATAGCATTAATAGCATAATTAATAGCATTAATAACATTATTATTAGCATTAATAGCATAATTATTAGCATTAATAGCATTATTATTAGCAGTAATATTATTATTAGCATTTTGTTTTTTTATTATTATTTTTTATTTAATTATGTATTATTTTTTATTTATTTTTATATTATTTTTAAATTATTTTTTAATTCTTTTTTTTATGATTAAATTTATTTATTTTTTTAAGTGAGACTGAGACGCAGTTCTCATTCAGGTCCGCATTTTTTCTTTTTTTTATTATTATTTTTATTTAATTATTTATTATTTTTTATTTATTTTTTTTATTATTTTTTAATTATTTTTTAATTATTTTTTTTATGATTAAATTTATTTATTTTTTTAAGTGAGACTGAGACGCAGTTCTCATTCAGGTCCGCCTTTTTTTTTCCATTTGACATACATTAGCGGTGTGTCGGCGATTTTATGGCCGCCCACCTGGTTCTATTTGTCGGCCCTAAAATCGCGGACACACCGCTAATGCATGTCTATGGGCAGTCACCCCGATATCTGATTGGTCGCTCTCTGCTGACGCCGACCAATCAGACATCGGGCTGACTGCCCATAGACATGCATTAGCGGTGTGTCCGCGATTTTAGGGCCGACAAATAGAACCAGGTGGCCGGCCATAAAATCGCCGAGACACCGCTAATGTATGTCAATGGGAAAAAAAAGGCGGACCTGAATGAGAACTGTGTCTGACTGTCACTTAAAAAAATAAATAAATTTAATAATAAAAAAAATAATTAAAAAATAATTAAAAATAATAAAAAAAATAAATAAAAAATAATAAATAATTAAATAAAAATAATAATAAAAAAAAGAAAAAATGCGGACCTGAATGAGAACTGCGTCTCAGTCTCACTTAAAAAAATAAATACATTTAATAATAAAAAAAAGAATTAAAAAATAATTAAAAAATAATAAAAAAATAAATAAAAAATAATAATTAAATTAAAATATTAAAAAAAAAAAAAAAAAATGCGGACCTGAATGAGAACTGTGTCTCACTCTCACTTAAAAAAATAAATAAATTTAATCATAAAAAAAAGAATTAAAAAATAATTTAAAAATAATAAAAAAATGAGGGGCTCTTCTGATTGGCTGAGGGCAGTATACAGCGACCAATCAGAAGAGGGCCTCAGATCTCATTGAGGTAGAATGGCGGATTTTTCGTCCATTCTATCTTAATGAGAAGGAAGAGGACGTCGGAGGTGGAAGTTTGCGAAAAGAAGACAGAAGATCCCCGGGGCCGGACGAAGAGGCGGAGATGGCGGAAAGAAGAGAGAAGACCCCCGGGGCCGGAGGAAGAGGACGCCTGGCCGGACGGAGGACTTGTGGATCGGATGGACGATCAGATGAGTAAGAAGGCATGTAAGTGATTGACGGGGACGTTAGGTTAGGGGACAGCGGGGGCTTCGGGTGTAGGGCCTTAGGTGACAGCGGCGTTAGGTTAGGGGTCGGCGGTGGCTTAGGGTGTAGGGCTTTAGCGAGAGGGGCAGGGGACAGCGGCGGGAGCTTAGGGACGGCGGTGCCTTAGGGGATAGGCGGCGGGGCTTAGGGGGTATCGGCGGGGGCCTAGGATGCTACGTGGCTTAGGGGGTAGGGGCTTAGGGGTGGCGGTGCCTTAGGGGGTAGGCGGCATGGCTTAGGGGGTATCGGCGGGGGCCTAGGATGCTACGGGGCTTAGGGGGTAGGGGCTTAGGGGCGGCGGTGCCTTAGGGGGTAGGCGGCATGGCTTAGGGGGTATCGGCGGGGGCCTAGGATGCTACGGGGCTTAGGGGGTATGGGCTTAGGGGCGGCGGACTTAGGGGGTAGGGGCTTAGGGGCTGCTACGGGGCTTAGGGGGTAGGGGCTTAGGGGCGGCGGTGGCTTAGGGGGTAGACGGCGGGGCTTAGGGGGTATCGGCGGGGGCTTAGGATGCTGCGGGTCGGGGGTTAGGTGGTCGGGGCTGCTGCGGGGCTTAGGGGATAGGGGCTTAGGGGCGGCGGTGGCTTAGGGGGTAGACGGCGGGGCTTAGGGGTATCGGCGGGGGCTTAGGATGCTGCGGGTCGGGGGTTAGGTGGTCGGGGCTGCTGCGTGGCTTAGGGGGTAGGGGCTTAGGGGCGGCGGTGGCTTAGGGGGTACACGGCGGGGCTTAGGGGGTATCGGCGGGGGCTTAGGATGCTGCGGGTCGGGGATTAGGTGGTCGGGGCTTAGCGTGTAGGGGTGCTGCTGACTTAGGGGGTATCGGCGGGGGCCTAGGATGCTACGGGGCTTAGGGGGTAGGGTCTTAGGGGCGGTGGTGCCTTAGGGGGTAGGCGTGATGGTTTAGGGGGTATCGGCGGGGGCCTAGGATGGTACGGAGCTTAGGGGCGACGGACTTAGGGGGTAGGGGCTTAGGGGCTGCTGCGGGGCTTAGGGGGTAGGGTCTTAGGGGCGGCGGTGGCTTAGGGGGTAGACGGCGGGGCTTAGGGGGTATCGGCGGGGGCTTAGGATGCTGCGGGTCGGGGGTTAGGTGGTCGGGGCTTAGCGTGTAGGGGTGCGGCGGACTTAGGGGTTAGGGCCTTAGGTGCGGCGGGGTGGTTTTGTTGCGGGGTGGGTGTGCGGACATGGGGGTGGGTGTGCGGACATGGGGGGGCTGTGTGGACATGGGGGGGCTGTGCGGACATGGGGGTGGCTGTGCGGACATGGGGGTGGGTGGCTGTGCGGACATGGGGGTGGGTGGCTGTGCGGACATGGGGGGGGCTGTGCGGACATGGGGGGTGGCTGTGCGGACATGGGGGTGGGTGTGCGGACATGGCGGTGGGTGTGCGGACATGGGTGTGGCTGTGCGGACATGGGGGGGCGGCTATGCGGACATGGGGAGCCTGTTTGGACCTGGGGGAGGCTGTGCGGACATTGTGGGGGCGAGTTGTGGGTAGCGGGGAGCGGAGGCGGCTGTGCCGCCTCCGCTCCATGGTCCCCGGGGAGCGAGTTGCGGCTCAGGCAGCGACTCGCAATGGCCTCGCGGCCATTGCTCGCGCTACCTGAGGGGTAAGTCGCTTAAGTTGTTGTCGAGTCTGTGGTTAGAATTTGGGCCAGCGACTCGCAATGGCCGCTTCGCGGCCATTGCTCGCCCTGAGCCAGCGACTCGCAATGGCCTCGCGGCCGTTGCTCGCGCAGCATTGGGCGCTTCGCGCCCAATGTTAAATTCGTATCCACATGACCACGCCGGAAGTAGCGCGCGGAGGGGCGCTTTTCCGATTCGCGATTATATAATAGATAATAAAATAAATATATAAATATATACAATGATTATATATATAAAATGAGGAATATATATAATATTGGCCTCTAACCTGTGATTCTCAAAACTTCAGTTTACCCAATGAGCATTTTTTGGCCTGTGACCTTTGCCTTTCAAATCCTTCAGTTTCCCTAATAAGGCCTTTGTGGCCTTTCACCTGTCATTCTGAAAACCTCCAGTTTTCCCTAAAAGGCTGTGATTGACCTTTGACCTGTGAGTTTGAAATCATAGTGCCCTCTATTGCTCTCTGGTGCTCTCTATCGCTCTCTAGTGCTCTCTATCACTCTCTAGTGCTCTCTATTGCTCTCTAGTGTTCTCTATAACTCTCTAGTGCTCTCTATCGCTCTTTGGTGCTCTCTTCTGCTCTCTACCACTCTCTAGTGCCCTCTATTGCTCTCTGGTGCTCTCCATCACTCTCGGGTGCTTTCTAAGCTCTCTTTTGCTCTCTAGTGCTCTCTGGTGCTCTCTACTGCTTTCTAGTGCTCTCTATTGCTCTCTATCACTTTCTGGTGCTCTCTATCGCTCTCTAGTGCTCTCTGGTGCTCTCTATCGCTCTCTGGTGCTCTCTATCACTCTCTTATGCTCTATCACTCTCTAGTGCTCTCTGGTGCTCTCATGCTTTCTACCACTCTCTTGTGCTCTCTATTGCTCACTGGTGGTCTGTAGTGCTCTCTATCATTTTCTAGTGCTCTCTCTCGCTCTCTAGTGCTCTCTGTCGCTCTGTGGTGCTCTCTATCACTGCCTGGTGCTCTCTATTACTCTCTTGTGCTCTCTACTGCTCTCTATTGCTGTCTAGTGCTCTCTTTCGCTCTCTATCACTCTCTAGTGCTCTCTATTGCTCTCTATCGCTCTCTTGTGCTCGCTATCACTGTCTGGTGCTCTTTGGTGCTCTCTTTTGCTCTTTAGTGCTCTCTTTTTCTCTCTATTGCTCGCTATTACTCTCTAGTGCTCTCTATCGCTCTCTGGTGCTCTCTATCACTCTCTGGTGCTTTCTTCTGCTCTCTACCACTCTATAGTGCCCTATATTGCTCTCTGGTGCTCTCTAGATCTCTTTGGTGCTCTCTGGTGCTCTCTAGCACTCTCTTGTGCTCTCTAGTGCTCTCCGGTGCTCTTTTCTGCTCTCTACTGCATTCTGCCCTCTACTGCTCTCTAGTGCTCTCTATTGCTCTATGGTGTTCTCTATCTGTCTGGTGCTCTCTATTGCTCTCTAGTGCTCTCTTTCACACTCTAGTGCTCTCTATCACTCTCTAGTGCTCTCTATTGCTCTCTATCACTCTCTTGTGCTCTCTATCACTCTCTGGTGCTCTTTGGTGCTCTCTTTTGCTCTTTAGTGCACTCTTTTGCTCTCCAGTGCTTGCTGTCACTCTCTAGTGCTCTCTATCACTCTCTGGTGCTCTCTTCTGCTCTCTACCTCTCTCTAGTGCCCTATATTGCTCTCTGGTGCTCTCTATGACTCTCTGGTGCTCTCTATCACTCTCTTGTGCTCTTTAGTGCTCTCTGGTGCTCTCTTCTGCTCTCTACTGCTCTCTACTGCCCTCTATTGCTCTCTGGTGCTCTCTATTGTTCTATGGTGCTCGCTATCTCTGTCTGGTGCTCTCTATTGTTCTCTAGTGCTCTTTCACTCTCTAGTGCTCTCTATCACTCTCTAGTGCTCTCTATTGCTGTCTATTGCTCTCTACTGCTCTCTAGTGCTCTCTATCACTCTCTGGTGCTCTCTGGTGCTCACTATCAATGTCTAGTGCTCTCTATCGCTCTCTGGTGCTCTCTATCAATCTCTGGTGCTCCGTAGTGCTCTCTTTAGCTCTTTAATGCTATCACCCTGTTGTGCTCTCTATCGCTCTCTGGTACTCTCTATTGCTCTCTGGTACTCCCTATCGCTCTCTGGTGCTCTCCAGTGCTCTCTAGTGCTCTCTATCACTGTCTAGTGCTCTTTTTTGCTTTCTATCACTCTCTAGTGCTCTCTATTGCTCTCTATCACTCTTGTGCTTGCTATCACTCTCTGGTGCTCTTTGGTGCTCTCTTTTGCTCTCTAGTGCTATCTATAACTTTCTAGTGCTCTCTATCACTCTCTGGTGCACTCTATCACTCTTTGGTGCTCTCTTCTGCTCTCTACCACTCTCTAGTGCCATCTATTGCTCTCTGGTGCTCTATAGCTCTCTGGTGCTCTCTGGTGCTCTGTATCACTCTCTTGGGCTCTCTAGTGCTCTCTGGTGCTCTCTATCACTCTCTAGCGCTCTTTTTCACTCTCTAGTGCTCCCTATCACTCTTCAGTGCTCTCCATTGCTCTCTAGTGATCTCTATTGCTCTCTAGGGCTCTCTACTGCCCTCTAGTGCTCTCTATCACTCTCTGGTGCTCACTATCACTGTCTAGTGCTCTCTATCCCTCTCTGGTGCTCTCTATCACTCTCTGGTGCTCTCTACGCTCTTTTTTGCTCTCTAGTGCTCTCTACTGCTTTCTAGTGCTCTCTATTGCTCTTTATCATTTTCTGGTGCTCTCTATCGCTCTCTAGTGGTCTCTGGTGCTCTCTATCGCTCTCTGGTGCTCTCTACCACTCTCTTTCACTCTCTTATGCTCAATATCACTCTCTAGTGCTCTTTGGTGCTCTCTACTGCTGTCTACCACTCTCTTGTGCTCTCTATCGCTCACTGGTGGTCTGTAGTGCTCTCTATCATTCTCTAGTGCTCTCTCTCCTCTCGTGCTCTCTATCGCTCTCTGGTGCTCTCTATCACTGTCTGATGCTCTCTATTACTCTCTGGTGCTCTCTAGTGCTCTCTACTGATGTCTAGTGCTCTCTTTTGCTCTCTATAACTTTCTATTGCTCTCTATTGCTCTCTATCGCTCTCTTTTGCTCTCTATCACTCTCTGGTGCTTTTTGGTGCTCTCTTTTGCTCCTTAGTGCTCTCTTTGCTCTCTAGTGCTCGCTATCACTCTCTAGTGCTCTATATTGGTCTCTGGTGCTCTCTATCACTCTCTAGTGCTCTCTATTGCTCTCTAGTGCTCTCTGCTGCTCTCTAGTGCTTTCTATCGCTCTCTGGTGCTCTCTGGTTCTCACTATCAATGTCTAGTGCTCTCTATCGCTCTCTGGTGCTCTCTATCACTCTCTGGTGCTTCCTAGTGCTCTCTTATGCTCTGCAGTGCTCTCTACTGCTCTCTATCACTGTCTAGTGCTCTTTGTCACTATCTATCACTCTCTAGTGCTCTCTATTGCTCTCTATCACTCTCTTGTGCTTGCTATCACTCTCTTGTGCTCCTTGGTGCTCTCTTTTGCTCTTTAGTGCTCTCTATAACTCTAGTGCTCTCTATAACTCTCTTGTGCTCTCTATCACTCTCTGGTGCTCTCTTCTGCTCTCTACCACTCTCTAGTGCCCTCTATTGCTCTGGTGCTCTTTATAGCTCTCTGGTGCTCTGTATCACTCTCTTGTGCTCTCTATCACTCACTGGTGGTCTGAAGTGCTCTCTATCATTCTCTAGTGCTCTCTCTCACTCTCTAGTGCTCTATCGCTCTCTGGTGCTTTCTATCACTGTCTGATGCTCTCTATTACTCTCTGGTGCTCTCTAGTGCTCTCTATTGATGTCTAGTGCTCTCTTTTGCTCTCTATCACTCTCTTGTGCTCTCTATCGCTCTCTGGTGCTCTTTGGTGCTCTCTTTTGCTCTTTAGTGCTCTCTTTTGCTCTTTAGTGCTCGATTTCACTCTCTAGTGCTCTATATTGCTCTGGTGCTCTCTATAGCTTTCTACTGCCCTCTATTGCTTTCTGGTGCTCTCTATTGCTCTCTGGCGCTCTCTATCTCTGTCTGGTGCTCTCTATCGCTCTCTTTCACTCTAGTGCTCTCTTTCATTCTCTAGTGCTCTCTATCACTCTCTAGTGTTCTCTATTGATCTCTTGTGCTCTCTGGTGCTCACTATCAATGTCTAGTGCTCCCTAGTGCTCTCTTTAGCTCTTTAATGCTCTCTATCACCCTCTTGTCCTCTCTATCGCTCTCTGGTACTCTCTATTGCGCTCTGGTGCTCTCCAGTGCTTTTTAGTGCTCTCTATCACTCTCTAGTGCTTGCTATCACTCTCTGATGCTCTTTGGTGCTCTCTTTTGCTCTTTAGTGCTCTCTTTTGCTCTCTAGTGCTCTCTATAACTTTCTAGTGCTCTCTACCACTCTCTGGTGCTCTCTATCACTCTTTGGTGCTCTCTTCTGCTCTCTAGCACTCTCTAGTGCCCTCTATTGCTCTCTGGTGCTCTCTATAGCTCTCTGGTACACTCTGGTGCTCTGTATCACTCTTTTATGCTCTCTAATGCTCTCTAGTGCTCTTTTTCACTCTCTAGTGCTCTCTATCACCCTCTAGTGCTCTCTATTGCTCTCTAGTGCTCTCTGCTGCTCTCTAGTGCTCTCTAGGGCTCACTATCAATGTCTAGCGCTTTCTATCACTCTCCAGTGCTCTCTATTGCTGTCTATTGCTCTCTACTGCTCTCTATTGCTGTCTATTGCTCTCTGGTGCTCATTATCAATGTCTAGTGCTCTCTATCGCTCTCTGGTGCTCTCTGGTGCTCACTATCAATGTCTAGTGCTTTCTATCGCTCTCTAGTGCTCTCTTTCACTCTCTAGTGCATTCTATCACTCTCTACTGCTCTCTAGTGCTTTCGATCGCTCTCTGGTGCTCTCTGGTGCTCACTATCAATGTCTAGTGCTCTCTATCGCTCTCTGGTGCTCTCTCTCACTCTCTGGTGCTCCCTAGAGCTCTCTTTTGCACTTTATTGCTCTCTATCACTGTCTTGTGCTCTCTATCGCTCTCTTGTACTCTCTATCGCTCTCTGGTGCTCTGCAGTGCTCTCTATTGCTCTCTATCACTCTCTTGTGCTTGCTATCACTCTCTTGTGCTCCTTGGTGCTCTCTTTTGCTCTTTAGTGCTCTCTTTTGCTCTCTAGTGCTCTCTATAACTCTCTAGTGCTCTCTTCTGCTCTCTACCACTCTCTCGTGCCCTCTATTGCTCTGGTGCTCTCTATAGCTCTCTGGTGCTCTCTGGTGCTCTGTATCACTCTCTTGTGCTCTCTATCGCTCACTGGTGGTCTGTAGTGCTCTCTATCATTTTCTAGTGCTCTCTCTCGCTCTCTAGTGCTCTCTATCGCTCTCTGGTGCTTTCTATCACTGTCTGATGCTCTCTATTACTCTCTGGTGCTCTCTAGTGCTCTCTATTGCTGTCTAGTACTCTCTTTTGCTCTCTATCACTCTCTAATGCTCTCTATTGCCCTCTATCACTCTCTTGTGCTCTCTATCACTCTCTGGTGCTCTTTGGTGCTCTCTTTTGCTCTTTAGTGCTCTCTTTTGCTCTTTAGTGCTCGCTATCACTCTCTAGTGCTCTATATTGCTCCGGTGCTCTCTATAGCTCTCTACTGCCCTCTATTGCTTTCTGGTGCTCTCTATTGCTCTCTGGTGCTCTCTATCTCTGTCTGGTGCTCTCTATCGCTGTCTAGTGCTCTCTTTCATTCTCTAGTGCTCTTTATCACTCTCTAGTGCTCTCTATTGCTCTTTAGTGCTCTCTACTGCTCTCTAGTGCTCTCTATTGCTCTCTGGTGCTCTCTGGTGCTCACTATCAATGTCTAGTGCTCCCTAGTGCTCTGTTTAGCTCTTTATTGCTCTCTATCACCTTCTTGTCCTCTCTATCGCTCTCTGGTGCTCTCCAGTGCTCTCTAGTGCTCTCTATCACTGTCTAGTGCTTGCTATCTCTCTCTGATGCTCTTTGGTGCTCTCTTTTGCTCTTTGGTGCTCTCTTCTGCTCTCTACCACTCTCTAGTGCCCTCTATTGCTCTCTGGTGCTCTCTATAGCTCTCTGGTGCTCTCTGGTGCTCTGTATCACTCTCTTATGCTCTCTAGTGCTCTCTAGTTCTCTTTTTCAATATCTAGTGCTCTCTATCACTCTTTAGTGCTCTCTATTGCTCTCTAGTGCTCTCTAGTGCTCTCTAGGGCTCTCTACTGCCCTCTATTGCTCTCTATCACTCTCTGGTGCTCTCTGGTGCTCACTATCATTGTCTAGTGCTCTCTATCACTCTCTGGTCCTCTCTATCGCTCTCTGGTGCTCACTAAGCTCTCTTTTGCTCTCTGGTGCTCTCTATCGCTCTCTGGTGCTCTCCACCGCTCTCTAGTGCCCTCTATTGCTCTCGGGTGCTCTCTTTTGCTGTCTGGTGCTTTTTAGTGCTCTCTTTCGCTTTCTAGTGCTCTCTTTCACTCTCTAGTGCTCTCTATCACTCTCTGATGCTCTCTATCACTCTCTAATGCTCTCTAGTGCTCTCTGGTGTTCTCTACTGCTCTCTATCGCTCTCTGGTGCTCACTAGTACTCTCTGGTGCCCTCTATTGCTCTCTGGTGCTCGCTATCGCTCTCTGGTGCTCTCTAGTGCTCTCTAGTGCTCTGTATTGCTTTCTGGTGCTCTCTACTGCTCTCTAGTACTTTCACTCTCTGTGCTCTCTATCACTCTGTGGTGCTCTCTGGTGTTCTTTATCACTCAGGTGCCCTCTATCACTCGATATCGCTCTCCAGTGCTCTACATTGCTCTCTATCGCTCTCTGGTGCTCTCTATCACTGTCTGGTGCTCTCTAGTGCTCTCTATCGCTCTCTGGTGCTCTCTATTGCTCGCTATCACTCTCTGGTGCTCTCTATCGATCTCCAGTGCTCTGTCGCTCTCTAGTGCTCTGTATCGCTCGCCATTGTTATTTATCGCTTTCTAGCACTTGCTATCATGCGTTGTTATTTATCGCTCTGTATCACTCTCTGATGCTCGCCATCGTTCTCTACAGCTCTCTATCGCTCTTGATATCGCGTGCCATTTTTATTTATCGCTCTCTATCGTTCACTGACATATTTCCCCATCGTGCTGTCATAATACCTCAGTGAGAGCCAGGTACAGGGTAATCTAGAACCTTCAGTAGCCAGCTGTCACCCTCAGAACAGGTGACAGCTGGCTACAGTTCTTCTATGACAATCCGTAGTAAGCCCTCACCTTAAGTAGTTTTTAAAAGTACTTGAGCCACGTGCACACATTGAGTATTTGATGAGTTTTTTACATTAGGATGTGTAACCAAAACCAGGAGTGGGTGATAAATACAGAAGTGATGACATGTTTCTATTAGACTTTTCCTCTAAATACTCCACTCCTGGTTTTGTTTACAAATCCTGAGGTAAAAAACTCATCACTCAGCGTGTGCATGTAGCCTTACTTGGATGGTTGGATGGATGACTTGGATGGTTGGATGGATGACTTGGATGGTTGGTCAAGGCTCTTTACCACTATCGTGGTTCCTGTAGGGCCATTATAGTGACAATTATCTTGGTTTTGAACCAATTGCAAAGCACGGCTTTGAGACATCTAATTTAGAAGTAGAATTTCATCAGAAAGGACATTTCTAGTTCATCTTGTAAATGTGCAAGTGTTATATGGAAAAAATATATTATATTAGTGTGATGAATAAGCAGTATGGGTAAGGAATATTGCCATATTCCCCAGTTTCCATTGTGGTGAAATTGGTAACCAAAACAGGCAGCTCCACAACGCCTCCTGTTAAACCCAGGTCAGTCAGAGAACTGCCTGAGGATAAAGAAGGGCCGCGGCTACCCTACCTGTGCTGGTTTATTAAGGCACCTCTCAGTGAGTGTGGTATATGCCTTCTAGCCCGCAGCTAGAAGCACATATAATCTCCTCCACCCCGTCACTGCCAGAGGCCCTGAATAATCCCAAGCACAAATGCTGCCACCAGCTTCTCGTTTAATATAAGCCCGGTCCGTGGTCGGGCTTATATTGGGTCAGAAACCAACCCAGGTAGCATTAAATGAGCACACGGACGTGGGAATCGTGATCAAGATAAAAAGAGCAACTCAAGTTTAAATTTATATATTTAATCACGCTAATGGTACACTAGATATTAATATTTACATTTATTATTAAGATGTTACAAATATTACAGTCAGATATGCCAATAAAAGGGTAAATGAAATACACAGAATTACACACACATGTGAGCAGTTACCTTAATGCTGATGGCACCACAAGGGCGGCGTGATGCCAATCTGTTCCTTGGGTAATCTCTGGCTCTGGCGGAAAAATGCCTCTTCAGAAGAAATACAATACGGAGATGGGGCAGATGATTTTTATACACTATGGGGCTGACCCCTGTCTCGACCCATCTCGCACCTCTGGGCTGTCTCACAATTCCCACCCCTCTGAGGGGAGATATAGACACCCAAATTCCATAATCTGCCCTAGGCTTGTCTGTGGGCATCACAGACGGAAGACAATGCTTTCATTTTATTAGTTATGATTTTATCTTCGTCTGGATATGAAACATGGCTACTCTGAGAACACCCTACTAGCCAATATCATGTTTACATGGCTTACAGTCATCCTACATTCATATAAATATAGCCCTATTACCGTCTAGACGTCGCGATCTTGGATCTATGCTTGCCATGTTCATAGACAGCACGGCTCATGAAATATTAACGTTATATTCAAGACTCCGTCCTGTCTGAGCCGAAGAATGGGTTTCCTCTTCCACTGGCCTTAAGGGGATTTGGAAGTGTCACCTAATGTCCATCTCTTAGGAAGTTCCCTAGATGATTACCATATCAAAGTTGAGGAAGAGTCCTTTTGTGTGGCCAGTTGGCTGGCATCTTCATGCTAATTACTGTGCTACTGTCCAGAGATAAATGGTCTCTGGCTTGCAGGAAGACGCGTTGAAACGCGTTGGATGCAATAAAGGATTTGATCATATCACATCTGATCAGGGATCCCTGAGGAAGATGCCAGGAAAGGCGTTGAAACGCGTTGGATGCAATAAAGGATTTGATCATATCACATCTGATCGTGAGTTTCTTCCCTGGAATAAGTGGATCCTGGCAGCGCGGACTGGTGAACACCGTTTCCTTTCCCATTTTTTACTGTGTGATTCCACGTGCAAGTGGTCGGTGGGAGTCCAGCAGCAGCCATCCGGATAAAACAATATATGTCTGTATACCAGTTGTGGGTCGCACAACTGAAATAGGTGAGTGGTTCCTTTATACCACCGTACTATAAGTGTCTAAGTGATAAGGCACTATTGCGCCTTTTGTTCCCCTTCCCCCTTTTTCTTTCATCTGATGGTGGGCAGGAACACTGGGAACACCCCTGCAAGTGACACATGTTTGGTTATTCCTGGGATGTCCATGCCCGTCCATATTAGATGGGTCTCTACACCCACATTTACAACATGCAAGTATGTTTTTGCCCATCTGCATGCAGCAATGCATACTTTTGGGGTGGGAAACTCTGGGGACTCCCCCACATGCATCACTGTTGATGGGGATGACCAGACAGGTGTCAATGCTACTGGTTAGTGGGGAGTCTTCCAATTTTTTTCCCTGCATTAGCCTGGATGCTAATTTGCAGCATCTGTGTTCAGGATAGTGTATTTTCCTAACAAGAATACATCTTGGAGGCTGTCACAACATGCATCATCCATAGCAATAGATCTATTCAGATGCTGAGCATTCCCAAATATAGCTGACAACAGTACACCCCACCACTATACAAGAGACAAAAAAAAAATTGTCAAACACTTTATTACTGAAACAAATTAGACAATGCAAAAACAACAATGTAAGGAAACTTATATGGGAGCTTGGCATACGGTGCAAACATTTTTGACAGCGTTCAACCTGTGGGGGGAGAAGAAAAAATTATTGAACAGTGCAGTATACTATAGAAGGTGCCTTTTGACAAGGTGATTAGCAATTACTAAGGCACGAGCCCTTTTGACCAAATCTTGGTTACTGTAAAAAAAGCCTACTGCCAGGGTGCTGACCAAGAAGCTCATTGCTCATTGGCACTTTTTTTTTTAAAGCTAAAACCACACTGACAATCTAATTGTGTAAATGTAGAGATCAATTGCATCAGATTGGTCAGGTGTGTGATAGCTTAACAAATTATCCCATGTAAAATAATTCTTACTGTGTAGCTTTGTGCTTACTTACACTTTCAACTTCTCTGCTTCTGCTTGAGCTTGTAGGGCATCCCTTAATTTTCTCAATATAATGTAGTTGTTGATACGTTTGACCTACAAAAAGATGAGTCTAATTAAAGCACTGTGCATTTGTGCTGCGTTAGTAATCCACTTTTAATGTGTTTTTTTGGTCAGTCAATGCATTTGCCAGCAAAGTGAATGTAGCTTTTAAATGCTGTTCTGACATTAGTGTTTTCTACTGCTGCATTGGTGGTGTAGAAAGCACATCCAGAAAATGAGCATGTCAATTATTGCTCTTTTCTGCAGCACTTTAGTCATCAACTGCATTCTAATACGAAAATAGCATCACAAATGGGTTGGTATTCAGTTCTTTTTTTTTTCACCACGTAAAAAGATCCATTTTGGCTGTAGAAAATGCACATTCAATTAGGTCATTAGTGTGAATGGAGGAGAAAGGTGAATGTGGGCAGGAACTTACCAGCAAGAAAAATATTTCCTCCTTTCCCTCCATCTTGGCTTGCTCCTCTTTACCAATTTGCTCACTCTCCACACTCTCTGTCCGCACCTTTTATCCTGGAATTTCCTCTTTGAGAAAATCAGCTGGAGTCCCTAAATATCAAAATGTTAGTGAATATTTATTTATTTTTTAATTTATTTTTTGCATCACAACCTCATGTTTAGGACTCCTCCTACTTTTCTTCTGGCTCACAGGAATCGCAGACTCCTGAGTTGAATTTGCTGAATCCGAGAGGAAAGAGGCACACTTAATAATGGCAATGAGTCTGCTGATTCACTTTAATTCAGGATAAACAGATTTATTCCAGCAGATCCTTTATCTGCTCAGTTAGTGCTGTGTGTATACTTGGATATCCCCTACACACTAATTTGTACAGAAATCTAGCATGTCATTTTGCAGACTCAGTAAAAAATATCAATTTTACAGTAGGTGCATTATATCATCATATGTGCAATCGTTTCTCGTACTATAAAGCACTAAAAAAAGGATTATAAAGTTATACCATATACCAAACTGTTGCAGTCACACACTGTGTACTTAGAAAAATGGTAAATCACCCCTCTAAGCAGACCAACAAACTGGAGAAAATCATTTGAACTTACCATTTTATTAGGTGAGAGGAGAGGGTAGTAACTGCAAGAAGCTGGAACAGCATCTATAGACATGCCTCACAGGCATGTCCTATTCTCCACCTACTCCCCTCTCATGATTGGCTGTTCTGACTACTACTTGAACTTATGGACACATCCCTAACTAACTGTCAAAGTCCTTTTTAAAAGTCCAGTGATCTCATCTGGGTTTAAAAATTGAAGAAGCAGGGAATGTATTGTACGTCTTCATCAAATACATGCAAACTGATAAAATCAACTTAATGAATATTCTGAAGACGAAAACCAAAATCTGCAATAATTAGTAAATTATTTTGATGGGTTTTTAAAGGCCCTTTACCCTGTCCTTAAGTTAATTGGGCTGGTTTCAAGATGGCTGCCACATGTTGGTCATGTGTGGTTTGTCCACTGTTTTACCTTTTGCCACAATAAACCATGGTGTGAGGTTTTGATTCCAACCTGGGGGGGAGGGGGGTAATAAAAGTAATTTTTTACACCTCCAGCCACAAGGCCGGTCTCCACTGGGGTTGTGGTCCTGTGGAGAGAATTGGATGGGAGTTATGGCCCTGTAAAAATGCCTATTGCCCTGCGGAAGGGACCTGTGGCCCTTTGCAAAGGGTCTTTGGCCTTGTGGAGTGGGCTGTTGCCTTGTAAAAGGAGCCTGTGTCCTTGTTGAGAGAGCCAAAGGGGGTTGTAGCCTTATAAAAAGGCCTATGACACTGTAAAAGGGCCCTGTGGAGAGAGGTGAAGGGGGTTTTGGCTCTGTGTAAATGCCTGTGAACCTGTAGAAGGAGTCTGTGGGCCTGTGGAGAGAGCTGGAGGGGATTATAGCCCTGCGGAAGGGACCTGTGCCTCTTTGCAAAGGTCCTTCGCATTTTGGAGGGGGCTTATGCTCTGCGGATGGGCCCTGTGACTCTGTGGCGAGAGCTGGAGGGGGTTGTGGCTGTGTGGAAAGTGCCTTAGGCCCTGTGGAGGGGGGGGCTATAGCCCTGTAAAGAGAGCCTGTGGCTCTTTGGAGAGAGTTAGAGGGGCTTGCAGCCCTGTGGAAAGGTCTGTGGCCCTGCAGAGGGGCCTGTGGCCTTGTGGAAAGAGGTGAAGGGGGTTTTGGCTCTGTGTAAATGCCTGTGAACCTGTAGAAGGAGCCTGTGGGCTTGTGAAGAGAGCTGGAGTGGATTATAGCCCTGCAGAAGGGACCTGTGCCCCTTTGCAAAGGTCCTTGGCATTGTGGAAGGAGCTTGTGCTCTGCAGATGGGCCCTGTGACTCTGTGGCGAGAGCTGGAGGGGGTTGTGGCCGTGTGGAAACTGCTTCAGGCCCTGTGGACGCGGGCTATAGCCCTGTAAAGAGAGCTTGTGGCTCTTTGTAGAGAGTTGGAGGGGTTTGTAGCCCTGTGGAAAGGTCTGTGGCCCTGCAGAGGGGCCTGTGGCCTTTTGGAAAGAGGTGAAGGGGTTTTGGCTCTGTGTAAATGCCTGTGAACCTGTAGAAGGAGCCTGTGGGCCTGTGGAGAGAGCTGAAGGGGATTATAGCCCTGCGGAAGGGACCTGTGCCCCTTTGCAAAGGTCCTTGGCATTGTAGAGGGGGCTTGTGCTCTGCAGATGGGCCCTGTGCCTCTGTGGAGAGAGCTGCAGGGGGTTGTGGCGGTGTGGAAAGTGCCTTTGGCCGTGTGGGGGGGGGCTAGAGCCCTGTAAAGAGAGCCTGTGGCCCTTTGGAGAGAGCTGGAGGGGGATGAGGCCCTGAGGAAAGGCCTGTGGCCCTATGGATAGGCCCTTTGGCCTTATGGAAGGGGCTGTGGCTCTGTGGAGGGCTCTTGAGTAAGATGGGGGGCCTATGAAGTCCTTTACAGTAAACATGTAAATTTTCAAGCTTTATGTCCGATCTGCAATAGGGTTGACTCTAATGTTGCAGAAGTGCAACACAGATTGACTCTTTTGTTGCAAAAGGGCAACATGATGCCTGTGGAGAGAGTTAGAGGGTCTTGTAGCCCTGTGAAAAGGTCTGTGGCCCTGCAGAGGAGCCTGTGGCCTTGTGGAAAGAGGTGAAGGGGTTTTGGGTCTGTGTAAATGCCTGTGAATCGGTAGAAGGAGCCTGTGGGCCTGTGGAGAGAGCTGTAGGGGATTATAGCTCTGCAGAAGGGACCTGTGCCCCTTTGCAAAGGTCCTTGGCATTGTGGAGGGGGCTTGTGCTCTGCAGATGGGCCCTGTGCCTCTGTGGAGAGAGCTGGAGGGAGTTGTGGCTGTGGGGAAAGTGCCTTAGGCCCTGTGGAGGGGGCTACAGACCTGTAAAGAGAGCCTGTTGCTCTTTGGAGAGAGTTGGAGGGGCTTGTAGCCCTGTGGAAAGGTATGTGGCCCTGCAGAGGGGCCTTTGGCCTTGTGGAAAGAGGTGAAGAGGGTTTTGGCTCTGTGTAAATGGCTGTGAACCTGTAGAAGGAGCCTGTGGGCTTGTGGAGAGAGCTGGAGTGGATTATAGCCCTGCAGAAGGGACCTGTGCCCCTTTGCAAAGGTCCTTGGCATTGTGGAGGGGGCTTGTGCTCTGCAGATGGGCCCTGTGACTCTGTGGCGAGAGCTGGAGGTGGTTGTGGCCGTGTGGAAACTGCTTCAGGCCCTGTGGACGCGGGCTATAGCCCTGTAAAGAGAGCCTGTGGCTCTTTGGAGAGAGTTGGATGGGCTTGTAGCCCTGTGGAAAGGTCTGTGGCCCTGTAGAGAGGCCTGTGGCCTTTTGGAAAGAGGTGAAGGAGTTTTTGGCTCTTTGTAAATGCCTGTGAACCTGTAGAAGGAGCCTGTGTGCCTGTGGAGAGAGCTGGAGTGGATTATAGCCCTGCGGAAGTGACCTGTGCCCCTTTGCAAAGGTCTTTGGCATTGTGGAGGGAGCTTATGCTCTGCAGATGGGCCCTGTGACTCTGTGGAGAGAGCTGGATGGCCATGTGAAAAGTGCCTTTGGAAGTATGGAGGTGGGCTCTAGTTCTGTAAAGAGAGCCTGTGGCCCTTTGGAGAGAGCTGGAGCATGTTGTGGCCCTGAGAAAAGGCCTGTGGCCCTATGGATAGGCCCTTTGACCTTATGGAGAGAACTGGAGGGAGTTGTGGCCTGCAGAAAAGGCCTTTATCCCTGTAGAGCGAGTTGGAGGGGCTTGTAGCCCTGTGAAAAGGTCTGTGGCCCTGCAGAAGGGCCAGTGGCCTTGTGGAAAGAGGTGAAAGGGGTTTCAGAGAGAGTTTGAGGGGCTTGTAGCCCTGTGGACAGGCCTGTAGCCAGGTAGAAGGAGCATGTGGTCCTGTGGATAGAGCTGAAGGGGTTGTGGCCCTGTTGAAAGGTCTGTGGCCCTTAGGAAAGGCTGTGGAGAAAGTGAAGGGGGTTGTGGCCCTGTGTAAAGTTTAGTGACCCTGTTGAATGAGTCTGTGGTCCTGTGGAGAGAGCTGGATGGGGATATGCCCTGTGGAAATGCCTATGGCCCTGCAGAAGGGACCTCTGGGCCTTTGCAAAGGATCATTGGACTTGTGGCCCTGTGTGATTGTTGATAGTCTAACAAATAATCCCATACAAACACTTGCATATTTTTCAAGGATCCTGTAGCTTAAAGATGTTTGATGAACATTCAGTTTAATAGTCAGGAAGCATCCTAGAGCAACCGGATCCTTAAAAAGTACACACATGTTAAACAGTGTGTAGCTTTGTGGTTACTTACCGATTCATCTTCTCTGCTGCAACTTGAGCTTCTAGGGCATTCCTGATTTGCCTCAATAGCAAGAAGTGCTTCTGATCTTTGACCTACAGAAAGAGGTGTGTATGAGAGAGTCATTGAGAGGCACATAGAGGCAAAGAGGGGAGAAAAAATGGGCAAAGGGAGGCATATAGAGGCATACAAAAGGTAAATAGATGCACAGAGAACAATAGAGAGCCACAGATGCCAAATACAGTAATTGAGAGGCACAGAGAGACAGAAAAAGGCACATTTGGAGGGAAAGAACATCAGAGAGAGCATGCCAGAGAGTGGTGCACTGGAGAGAGAGACAAAGCAGTGGGCCAGTGAGAGAGGGCACCAGAAAGTGATGCACTGACTGGACAAAAGGTCATTTTTTTAGGCAGTTTTACATGTCGGGTTGCTGGACAGCTGGGGGGTCACACTTACCGTTGTTAGGGATGGTAATATTTTCTGCATCCCTAGGCCCGATTTCCAGGGACTGCAGTGCTCTGACTGGTAGGAACATTTATGGCTTACCTGACCTTTAAATTAATATGAACTCTAGTGATACTGACAAAGCATTAGACTAAATGGCTCAGAAACCTGACGGTAGTAAATGATTGTGCCATTTGAACAACTGTCAGAATTGTTTCATCGTAGCCATAAAACTACTTTAATAACTCTTTATTTTAGTCATAAAAATAAAGGGACGATGTTACCAGGATTTTGACATCCCATCTGACAAGAGCATAATGTAGAGATGGAAACCCTGATTCCAGCGATGTGTCACTTACTAAGCTCCTTGCTGTCATCTTGATAAAATTAGGGTACCGTTACATGCGTCAATATTGCATGCAAATTTGCTGACTTATGTGAAATCAATGACACCTTGTTCCATTTTGTTGCAGTGTACAAAATGGAACAATGTGTCCATGATTTCACTGCAACTAGCAAATTGCCAGTGAAATTCCATGAAATATTGACGCGTGTAACGGTAACCTTACTGTTTTCTCTGCTGAAATTTAGCAGCTCCAAAGTATGACTGGATTACTTCAGTAGTCCTCTAATGATGGTCTCCCGATGATCTAACAGTGATTTTTATGGAAACTGCACATCGTTGGAATCAAGATTTGTCTCTACTATGCTGCTCTCCGATGAGATGGCTAAAACCTGGTGACAGAAACCCTTTAACAGTAATACAAACAGTACAAATGTTTATAAAAAAATTATAAATATCTCTCATTGCTTCGAGGGTCCCGTTAACCTGGAGTAGAACAACCTAGAAAAGAGAAGAAACAAACATGAATTCAAAAAGTTTAACAAAACTGGAACTGTAGTCTTCAAAATGCCTCATTCTTTCGTGGGAGCCAATCACTGCTGTCTTCTTAATCACTTTAAAGGAAAGAAGAGGAATACATGTTAAAACAGAAATGTTTATTGTTCAAAGACAATGTCAATTAGCATATTCTCCAATTACCTGGAGCGTTTCCTTTTCCTTAACTGCATCCCTGTCATCATGGATCTTGTTCTGAACCTGGGTACGATTGGTGCCCTCCACCTGTTATAAATAATAACATTACATTTTCTCGGCACTTTGAGTGGTACAAGTTGATTGGACCAGGTCTGATATGACCGAGGTCTGCTGCGATATCATCCAAGTGTGAAAGGGAGAAGATGAGTATAGCATGTCTGCATGTAGATCTGGATATCTTCTAATTATCCTACAAGTTTGAGGACTAAGGCTCTTTCTGTGATGGAGATATCAGCAACAGCAATAAACGCCTGTAATATAACGTTCCGCAAACTGTCTACAAGCGGCCGCTACTGAGAGCACTCGGCCCGGTTATTGGGCTGAGGGTGCTCGGAAGTACAAGTCATTGTCCATAACATCACAAGCTATGTAGAGGACTTTCAGGGCTACGAGAGCTACTTTTCATAATTTGAATAAGACCTATGGAATCGGAGCAATCGGTACCGGAGTTTGGTCAATGCTGGTGCCCAAAGTCTTGGTCAATATAGAATGCTGCATATCTCCATGTCGGCTTGGAAATCCTCTATTTACCTTGAAAGTTTGGGCGCAGATCCTCTTTCTGCACCATAGAAACAGGGGTCAGAAAGATAGCATGAAAAAGTGCGTTACTACAAAATGGCCACAAGATACCACCACTGAATGGTTTAACGGTATTTGCCCTTTTTACTCTTCGTGGGCAAAAGCCATCAACCCCCAAATGCATAGGGTGTATAGAGGAATTTTACAACTACAAGAACTACCTCACGATTTTTCAATCAGATTTACAGAACCGGAGTTACCGGAACCTACTGACACCCGCACATCGGCAGTTTCCAAACTGCTAGCTTACTTGATTTAATGATATACCCACCTTTGAGCCCTACTACTTGACACACCAAGGTCCTCTGCTTCACCCTGGGCTCTGTAGTCTTCAGCTTCCTGGACCATTTGCTCCTCTTCTCGTTTCTGCTTCTCTTTAGGGGAGATAGAAAACAGAATATTACATTTTATCAACAGTTTGTTGAAAAAGGAGATCGTAACTGCTTTGCAATAAATTACCTTGAGCTGCTGGGTTGAGTTTTATTTTCCGATGCTCTCGTTGCTGCCAAGACCAGGGTGTATGCTTCGCAGAGGTCTCCTAAAGTTTTTTTTCTGTAATTCCTCTCTGCTGTCATGTGAGAATGACTGAGGTATTTAGAAAAAAGATACCGCTGTGTCTCTGTTAAATGTGACACGGTCCATGTCTCACAAGTTTTTCTTGCCACCTGACTAGAGATGGATTTAAGTTTGTACCTAGATAGGAATGGATTAGATCATAAATACATGGCACACCATCCTTAATATTAGATTTTTTACTTTTAAGACTTACGGTACTTCTTCTGGTAGCGATGAAGGTCGGTGGATACATTATATATCTGTTTTCCTGTAGTCGATAAGAAGAATGTATCTGGACTGTGATTTTTGGCTAGCACCCGTCTCACTTTTTTAAAGTAGACGTTAAACCACTGTAAACAAACAAAACAAAAAAACAGTCAACCTCTTAAAAAAGATTGAGTTTGGCCCTTCAAACTTAAGGTAATTAAATTGCTGGAGTCAATGACATCACCAATGAGAGAGGGACCTGACTGACAAGGAGAGGGAAACCTACAGACAAAAGGGCGGTATCTCTCCATTGCCTCAATTGGATTTCAGACCATGAGAGGCACTATAGAATCTAAATATATAAAAGAGTCACCTCACACCAAACATATGCCAGAATATAAACTATACCTACCATTCATTTTAAGTGCAGAACATCTGTGATAAGGGAGAGCATAGTTCCTCTGTGACGAGCGGCTCTTCCTCTCTGATGGGTGGCTCTTCCTCAATGACATTGGACATTTCGTTCTCGATAGGCAGCACTTCCTCCTCGTTGGGCAGCTCTTGCTCTCTGGCTGGCAGCTCATCCTGCACAGATGATGCCCCCTCATCTTCAACAATCCTGTAAATACATGTGATTATTTGGGATAGTTCAGAACATAAATGCAAACCTATAAAGCTTACACAAGTTTGAACATCATTATTTAAAGCATAAGATATTAGTGGTGCATACCTGGCCATAGTAGGTTTCTGTGGTATGATATATCCTCTGTCCTCAAGGAAGGAGATAAGATGGTCCTTTGTAGTGATCTCTGGAATTTTGTCATAAGGGATATATGTTCCTTTTGTTGCAATTGTGATTAGCGAGTTCTTAGACACTTTCACTAGCGCATCCTTCTCCTCATCTGTACAGCATCTAAGGCTACTTTCACACTACGATCTTTATAAAATCCGATGCTGTCCGATATAAATCGGACAGCATCGGCTCCTTCTGATGCCTGGAATCGAATGCCAAAAAGGCATCTGATTCCGACATTTTATCAGATGGCCGCCCTCCTGTCACCTCGCTTCCTGTCAGCTGTCTCTACCCCGGTATTCTCGCTTCTCCCCTCTACTGCCCGGTCCTCTCCTCCCCTGTGTCTCCTCTCTTCTCCACCGTCCTCTCCTCTTCTCTCCCAGTCCTCAGCTCTGCTCTCCCGTCCTCCCCTCCTCTCCCCCGGTCCTCCAATGTGCACCCCTGTCCTCCCCACTTCTCCCACGGTCCTCCAATGTGCAACCCCGTCCTCCCCTCTTCTCCCCGGTCCTCCAATGTGAACCCCCGTCCTCCCCTCTTCTCCACCGGTCTTTCAATGTGCTGCCCCTCTCCTCCAATCTTTTCTCACCTGTCTACGACTCCTGCATGGTCCCACACGCTCCCGTGTCTCCCGGTGTCTTGCTGTACTGTGCTGACAGGAACTCGCGTGACATCACACTCACATGACAGCCGGTTACCTAGTAACCGGTAGTAATGTGACTGCCGGTTACTGGTTACTGGCGGTTATGTGATTGTGACATCACAGCAGGTCCTGTCAGCGGAGAACAGAAAGACACCAGGAGACACGGGAGACACCGGGGGACTCGTGGACAGGTGAGCATAGATTTTTTTTTTTTTAACCCTTACTTTATTGTTAGGAGCTATTTTAGTGTACTGAGCATGCTCAGTACACTAAAATCGGGTCCGAGGACACATCAGATGTTTCTTCGGACCCTGTGCCATAGGGCCCCATGTTAAATTGATCGGGTCGGATCGGATGTGCACTAAATGGCATCCGATTCGGTTCAATCCGAATTTGTCCAATTTTATGTTCGGTGCAAAAATCGGAGCATGCTCCGATTTTTGAACTAATAAAAAAATTGGACAAAATCGGATAGGATCGGACCAAATCGGATGCTATTTAGTGCACATCCGATTCGGTCCGATGCCCATAGGGCTGCATGAGGGCCAAAATCGGTCCGATGCTGTCCGATTTTTATCGGACAGCATCGGAAAACAGAAAATCGCAGTGTGAAGGTAGTAAGGCATTGGCTTGTAAAATGGTGTGGCAGTTGAGTAAATGTTTAGTAACATAGTGGACATGTCTTTGGCATCCTGAATCCACTGTAAAAAAAGAAAATGTAAGATCAAGAATAGGGATGGGCGAATCTACTCGCTAGGACTCGTTACTCGGCGAGTAGTAAGGGACTCGCAGGACTCGGTAGTCTGCGAGTTTCCCAGTGATTACTCGCACGAGTCCAATGCAAATCAATATCAATCCTAGTTTTGTCAGAAACGCTGACAAAACTAGGATTGCCATTGTTTGCATTAGACTCGTGCGAGTAATCACTGGCTACTGTGCCAGTGATAGCAGGGAAACTCGCAGATAACTGCTGTTTCTTTGCGAGCCGAGTCCAGCTGTCTTCTCTGTGCAGCTCCAGGGTCCTAGAGCCCGCCTGCTCACAGACATTATGTAGCAGTGCTGAGATTGTTCTCAGTCTGCTCATTCCCTGTGTACAGACATGAATGTCTGTGCACAGAGATGATGTAGCAGAGCTGAGATTGTTCTCAGTCTGCTCATTCCCTGTGTACAGACATGAATGTCTGTGCACAGAGATGATGTAGCAGTGCTGAGATTGTTCTAAGTCTGCTTATTCCCTGTGTACAGACATGAATGTCTGTGCACAGAGATGATGTAGCAGAGCTGAGATTGTTCTCAGTCTGCTCATTCCCTGTGTACAGACATGAATGTCTGTGCACAGAGATGATGTAGCAGAGCTGAGATTGTTCTCAGTCTGCTTATTCCCTGTGCATAGACATCTATATTTATGCACAGGAGATGTAGCAGAGAGGACATCGCGTTTTGGACTGCGTCGGACGGAAGAGGATTTTTTTAATTAAAGATGGAGTCCCTAATGGCTTTTTTTTTTATTTCTAATAAAAAATTTTCCTTGTGTTGTGTTTTTTTTAAAACAATTTAATAGAAATTCATGGCGGTCATGTCTAATATTGGCGTGACCGCCATAAATTTCGGGCTTAGGGCCAGCTGATAATACAAAGCTGGCCCTAACCTCTTTATTACCCAGCGTGCCACCGCTACCAGGGCCGCTGGAAGAGCGGGGTTCAGCGCCAGAGGATGGCGCTTCAATGAACGCGCCATCTTCTGGGGCGGCTGCGGGCTGCAATTTGCAGCGGGGGGTGCCCAGAAAGCTTGGGCATCCCTGCGCTGCGGATTCCAGCCCCCAGCTGCTTAGCTGTACCTGGCTAGACATAGAAATTGCGCAGAGCCCCACGCATTTTTTTTTTATTATTTCATGAATTTCAGAGTCAGAGTCTCAGAGTCAGAGTCTCAGAGTCAGAATCTCAGAATTTCATGAAATAATTTAAAAAAAATGCGTGGGGCTCCGCGCAATTTCTATGTCTAGCCAGGTACAGCTAAGCAGCTGGGGGCTGGAATCCGCAGCGCAGGGATGCCCAAGCTTTCTGGGCACCCCCTGCTGCAAATTGCAGCCCGCAGCCGCCCCAGAAGATGGCGCGTTCATTGAAGCGCCATCCTCTGGCGCTGAACCCCGCTCTTCCAGCGGCCCTGGTAGCGGTGGCACGCTGGGTAATAGAGGTTAGGGCCAGCTTTGTATTATCAGCTGACCCTAAGCCCGAAATTTATGGCGGTCACGCCAATATTAGACATGACCGCCATGAATTTCTATTAAATTGTTTTAAAAAAAACACAACACAAGGAAAAAATTTTATTAGAGATAAAAAAAAAAGCCATTAGGGACTCCATCTTTAATTAAAAAAATCCTCTTCCGTCCGACGCAGTCCAAAACGCAATGTCCTCTCTGCTACATCCCCTGTGCATAAATATAGATGTCTATGCACAGGGAATAAGCAGACTGAGAACAATCTCAGCTCTGCTACATCATCTCTGTGCACAGACATTCATGTCTGTACACAGGGAATGAGCAGACTGAGAACAATCTCAGCACTGCTACATCAGGCAGCAGGCGGGCTCTAGGACCCTGGAGCTGGCAGCCAGCACAGAGGAGACAGGATCTTATCTGTGCGAGTCAGCGATTACTTACAAAGTAAACGAGCAATGCAAATAAATGACAAAACTAGGATTGCTTCAGGCTGAAGCTTCCGAGACACATCTGCGATTTGTAAATCTCACACTACTCGCTATTACTCGCTTCCCCATTCATTAACATTGGACTCGCTAGACTCGCAACGAGTAGCGAGTCCTGTGCTCGGACTCGCTAGAGTCAAGCGATTCCGAGTAATTTAGGATTCGCCCATCACTAATCAAGAACAATATCACTGAGAATCCAGCTTGTCCATCCACGAATATGAACCAACATTTGTTCTTGGTTTCGGCAGGACATATGGATTGCACAAATCAGATTTTTTTTTTTTTACAACAAATACACAGCTCATGAGACTCGTTTGATTTCTAAGAGGCACGTCTCATCCTTGCAATATATATATAATATATATATATATATACATAAATTTTTTTCCTAGTGTATATTTCGACCACCAATAGCCAGCCATCATTTTTGCTCAAGACCGGACAAAAACGTACACCATTGTTTAAGGAGCAATTGTACATACAGTTTAGTGCAAGTCGATGCGTTTTTATAGCATACTACACAAATTGTTGCAATATTGTGTCAATAACACATGCAGTTTTTTTCATATGCATGTTCCTAGATCTTGCGCAAATCTGGTGTTTTGCAAGAATTATGCAGATTGACAAAATACCGTGCAAAAAAAAAAAAAAAGCATGTTGTGTCGACCATGCAAATGCTTATACAGTTTTGCACATGACCGTCACTTATTTTTCAGTCAAAACAGAAAAAAAAAGTAAGCGAGCAAGTGCATTTACGGTTTAAAGCCTTTTTGCTGCAAACATTAAAAGATACAGAAAGACTGTGCCAAAAGCATAAACACTTTCTGCGACTGAGCCTGAACAATTGCAAGCCCTAACATAATTTTAAAATACACTTTCACAGAACAATCCTCCCCCACCACAGTACTACAGCCAAGCTAAAAAATGTACAGAGGTCACAGAGAGGACATCAAAAAATGCAGAAGTATAGTTAGGCACCTGATTCAAGTACAAGCTGTATGATACAACCTATTCTACAAATGCCCCATGGTCTGAGTGTACCCCACAATGCATGCTGCAATGATGCCGGAAAGGATCTTAGAGGCAACACATACCTCTGCAGATTCACATTTCCCTCCCACTCACTGTCCCACCAGGTGCACTTACCTTTTTTTTTGGTGGCATGGTTGTAATAGGCTTAGGTCAAAGCTTTTCCCTTGTGCACTAATCACCGTTGTGGCTCCTGAGCACTGGCTGAAATTGAACTGCCCTCCAAAACTCCTTCTTTTCCTGAAATGATTAACTTGGCAGTGCCTGGTTTAATTCAAATTTAAATTGTCTGTCTGCTTCAATTGGTTAATGAAACTTAGTAGGCGTAGCTTTTTCTTGTTGAGGGCTGGCTACAGACTCGAGTTACGAAGCACTTCCTTTAGCCAGCTGTAATTGTCAGGATATTTTGATGGCTGGCTGCGGGGACAAGTAGGACCACCTCTATCAAGCCCTCACCATGAAGTAACTCAGACCATGAGGGCTGGCTATGGGCATGCCCACTTCTCTCTCCATTCAGCCCTCAAGTACTGAGACCTTAAGGGCCAGGTATGGGGGTGCCCACAGCTCTATCCAGCCAGCCCTCAAGTTTTTTTATGTAAATTAGACATAGACCATTAAAGGCTGGCTATGATTGTGCCCACAACTCTCTCCAGCCAGACCTGGCATTTTTTTTTAATTATTCAAATATCACTTACACCATGAGGGCCGTCTATCGGGGTGCCCACTTCTGTCTCCAGCCAGCCCTCAAGTTCTTAGACCATGAGGGCCAGTTATGGGCATGCCCACTTCTTTTTCCAGCCAGCCCTCAAGTACTTAGACCATGAGGGCCGACTCCGGGGGTGCCCTCAGCTCTCTATACCCAGCCCTCAAGGTTTTTTTCATTATTGAAATAACACAGACGATAAGGGCTGGCTATGGGCATACCCACTTTTTCTCCAGCCAGCCCTCATATACTGAGGCCTTGAGGTCTGGCTATGGGGGTGCCCACAGCTTTCTATACCTAGCCCTCAAGGTTTTTTTCATTATTGAAATAACACAGACCATGAGGGCCGGCTATGGGCATGCCCACTTCTTTTTCTAGCCAGCCCTCAAGTACTTAGACCATGAGGGCCGGTACAGGGGTGCCTACAGCTCTATCCAGCCAGGCCTCAATGTTTTTATTATGTAAATTAGACTGAGACCATGAAGGCTGGCTATCCTACTGCCCACGACTCTCTCCAGCCAGCCCTCACGTTTTTTTTTTTTGTTATCATTATTCAAATAACACTTACACTGTGAGGGCCGGCTATGGGCATGCTCACTTCCCTCCCCAGTCAGCTCTCAAGTACTTAGACCATGAGGGCCAGTACGGGGGTGTCCATGGCTCTCTATACCTAGCCCTCAAGGTTTTTTTTCATTAAGGAAATAGCACAGACCATGAGGGCCGGCTATGGGCATGCCCACTTCTCACTCCATTCAGCCTTCAAGTAATAAGACCTTGAAAGCCGGCTACGGGGGTGCCCTTGGCTCTCTATACCCAGCCCTCAAGGTTTTTTTCATTATTGAGGTAACACAGACCATGAGGGCCGGCTATGGGCATGCCCACTTCTTTCTCCAGCCAGTCCTCAAGTACTTAGACCATGAGGGCTGGCTATGGGGTTGTCCATGGCTCTCTATACCTAGCCATCAAGGTTTTATTTCATTAATGAAATAACACAGACCTTGAGTGCCAGGTATGGGGGTGCCCACAGCTCTATCCAGCCAGCCCTCAAGTTTTTTTAATGTAAATTAGACTGAGACCATGAAGGCTGGCTATCATAGTGCCCAAAACTCTCCAGCCAGTCCTGGCATTATTTTTTTATTATTCAAATAACACTTACACCATGAGGGCCGGCTATGGGGGCACCCACTTCTGTTTCCAGTCAGCCCTCAAACCTTAGACCATGAGAGCCAGCTATGGGTGTGCCCACTTCTTTCTCCAGCCAGCCCTCAAGTACTTAGATCATGAGGGTCGGCTACTGGGATGTCCACGGTTCTCCCTAACCAGCCCTCAAGGTTTTTTTTTTTTCATTATTGAAATAACACAGACCATGAGGGCCGGCTATGGGCATGCCCACGGCTCTATCCAGCCAGCCCTCAAGTTTTTTATTACTATTCAAATAACACTTACACCGTGAGGGCCAGGTATGTGGGTGCACACAGCTGCATTCAGCCAGCCTTTAAGTTTTTGGTTTTTTTTATGTAAACCGGACAAAAACTTACACATTTGTTAAAGGCGCAAATGTACCTAGCGATTAGCGCAAGTCATAGCTTTTTTAGAGCATACTGCACAAATTGTGACAGAATCATGGCGATACTGTGCGTTTTTTTTACACATTGCACATTCTTAAATATTGCACAAATCTGATGTTTTGCGACAATAAAGCAGATCGACAAAACACCGCAACAAAAAGGCAATGTGGTTTTGAGCACGCTAACAATTACATAGTTTTGCACACGAACAGCATTTTTTTTTTGTCAAAATCGGAGAAAAACGTACACAGTTTTTAAAAGAGCAAATGTACCTAGGGATTAGCACAAGTCATGTGTTAAAAAAGTTGTTTTCCACAGTCAGGCAGCACTTTGAAAGTCCTAATGTCATGTGAAACAACAGAGACAGAGAGACTACACCATCCCCCTCCCTCCCCCATCACAGCCTTTCCACCAAAGGTCATGGAAAGGACAAGTGAAAAATCCTCTGAGAGGCGTTTACATCTCCTTTAGCCAGCCCTATCATGAATGACTGGATGACTTTTAAAGCACAGCTGCCATCCAGTGTTCAATTTGCAGAAATGCAGCTGAATTCTGGCTGACAAGTAATGAATGATTTTTAATGCACAGATGCCATCTGGTGGTCAATTTCAAGTGGTGAAATTCTGTGGAAGGCTGGCTAAATGCCGCGATTTTAAAACCAGGCCAGGCGAAGGTTTTCGGAAGTAATTTTCGAAGCCTTAATGACGTCGGATCGACTCGGCGTTCGGCGGAACTCACGGGCTGGATGTGTGAAACGGTGAACGTTGCGTCGTCCTGCGGCGAAGTCGACGAGTGAGAGCTGGCTTAATGAAGCCTATGGGAAGCCAGGGCTGGCTACTAAGAAGATTGAAGAGAAGATTTTGCACGAAAAATGTTTTCGTCATGAAACGTTCCGAGAACTTGATAGTCACGTCCGGCATGGAACAAGACTGCGGCACGCCGAATAGCGGTGTCGGGCTTCGAACGGCGTCCGTTCCAGAGTCGATAAACTAACGTGGCCGGCGAGTCCTAAATGAAAATTCCGGAGATGCTGATCTCCCCAGGACACGCACGGCATCTACAGACGAGAAAAGCGCAGACATCGGCGCTGACCATAGGTGCAGCTGTTCGGTTTTTCTCTTCCCGGGCTGGTATACTCTGTAATTTACCTCCCCACCTTTTCCCGGATTTCATATGGCCCCTGTCATTTGGCCAAGAGGTTGGGCACAAACACCAATACTTGATCCCCAACTTTAACGGACCTGATGGTGGCCCTTTTATTATACGTGCGACTTTGTGCTCCCTGGACATCCATTAGATGCTCTTTTACTGTAGGCATGACCTCTGTGATCCGATCATGCATTTTAGCCACATGTTGAATTACACTTTTATGCGGAGTTGGTTCCTGTTCCCACGTCTCTTTGGCTATGTCCAGGAACCCCCTAGGATGCCTGCCATACAAAAGCTCAAAGGGTGAAAATCCCATAGACGTCTGTGGTACCTCATGGATGGCAAACATCAAATAGGGCAGTAACATGTCCCAATCCCTCCCATCCTTGGAAACCACCTTCTTAAGCATGAACTTAAGGGTTTTATTAAACCGCTCAACTAATCCGTTGGTCTGTGGATGGTACACTGATGTATGCAACTGTTTTATTTTCAGCAGCTTACACAGTTCCTTTGTCACTTTGGACATAAAAGGAGTCCCCTGATCTGTAAGGATCTCCTTACGCAGCCCAAGGCGACAGAACATGGCAAACAGCTCCCATGCAATAAGCTTAGCCGAGGTGTGGTGTAGGAGAATAGCTTCTAGGTATCTTCTGTTATCTGGAAATGTAGCCGATAACTACGACAACAGTCCACATGAAGTGTATATAACATACAGTCCTACACTTCAGAGGATATATCCGCCCACATAAGAGAAATCTTTATGACACGCTGGTCGGTTTATATCGCAGTTATGTCCGTATAGTTCAATTACTAACACCTTCGAATGTACAGACAGTCCCATTCAGGGTTTACCATATTGAAGATACAATTAATTGATCAATATTCGCCAGAGGCCAGAACAAGTTAACAAGTTATGATAGCCATAATGACACACCTAAGTAATCGTACACTACTACCAGCGTTATTACCAACAAGTGGACCAGGTGCAAACCCGCCATTCACATACACCCATGCTGCCATGCTCCAACTCACCTGACGTTACAGGACCTGTGGTGATTTTACGGTCATGTGATCTGTCATGTGCATGGGTGGAGCCAGGTACACATAACTGATCACATGATCATGACATCACCACTGGTCTTATGGACACTGTGAGACTCTGACAAGCTCAAGGAGGCACAGATAGGCTTAGTGACGTGGGTAGAAGCACAGACAGGCTCAAGTGGGTGGGGGCAGGAACAGAGAGGCTCAGGGAGAAAAAGCACAGACAGGCAAAGGGAGATGGGGCACAGGGAGGTTGGGGGGAACAGACTTGCACAAAGCAGCAGAAGGGGACACAGTCAAGTACAGGGAGGTGGGGGGCATAGACAGCCACACACAGAAGCAGAAGACACAGGGAGGCAGAAAATCACAGTGAGGCAGAGGGAGTGCACAGGGAGGTGAAGAGGGGCACAGGGAGGCAGGGGTCAAAACCAGGCACAGGGAGGAAAGGTAGTGGCATAGTGGCATAGACAGGCACAGGGAGGCGGGGGGACGGAGAGATGTGGGGTGAACAGAGAGGAAAAGAGAGGTGGGGGCCACAGACAGGCACAATGAGGTGGGAGGGGCCACACGGAGGCAGGGGGCACATGGAGGCACTGAGGGGGGACAGACAGAGAACACACAGAAAGGAGGGAGGGGCAGAGAGAGAGCACACAGCAGAAGAGGTGGAGACAGCTCACAGGGGGCAGAGAGAGTGTATGTGCACTTACTAACGTGTCCACCATCTTTGCACTCTTGGATATACAAGATGGTGGCGGCATGATGCATCACACAATCCCACCACTTCCACAAGCAAGATTACATTAATTACAGGGTTATGTCGGAGGGAACTTTGTGGGAGCTCATAAAGTTGATAATGATGTGTCTCTGTCTATTTTGTATGCAATAAAAGATTTTTCCTGTGTGTGTGAGATTTTTTTTTCTCTTTACTGAATGTTTTGCTAATGACCAGCTGTCATACTGATGGCTGACATTAGCAATAGGGCTTGATGCCAGCTGCTATAAAAAGCTGATATCAACCCCTTTAATATCCAGTCTGCCTCAGCTACGCAGCAGCTGAAAGAGCAGGGTAACCACCTTTTTCAGCATCTCTCATGGAGGCGCCAGTTCTGAGTTTTCTGCTGGCTGCAATTTCCAGTGTGGGTGCCCAGACCTCTTGGGCCTCACCTTGCTGAGAATTACAGCCCCATGCTGCCTGGGTTACCTTGGCAGGCAATAGAAAATGTGGTAGAGCCCATACTAATTTTTGTAATTACATAGTTAAATAATAGAAAAAAATAACTGCTCTCTTTTGTTTTTCATTGCCAGCAAAGATAACACCAGGCAGCGGGGGTGAGAAGTCAGTAGCTGCTTGGTTTACCTGCGCTGGTAATAAAAAATACAGCAAAGCCCTACACATATTTTACCAGGAAATTAAACACTTTAATTAATAAAAAAACAGAAACAGGTTTTTAAGGAAAAATACAATTATTTACATAGATTGGGAGACAGCACAAGGGAGAGAGACAGAAGACAGAGAAGAGATCGCACGGGGGAAGAGATGGCCGCTGCCCCCAGCACCACAGAGCCTGCCTCATCGCTATGTCACTGTCACCATCCTTCCGGTGGAATAGCATTGGGACCACATCTAGTATTTGATATGTGTGCAGTGGCTGAAAATGATATTATATCGCAATAACAGTTGCACTCAAGTAAAGGGGAAAAAGGCTGAATGATGCATACAGTGAACACAGAAATGTGAACATGCATTATTGCTAAGAAAAAGGAAACTTTTTTTGGGGACAGAAATTAGATAATTACTATGCATCAGTTCAGACTGTTAGGTTAAGAAGTGCCAGCAGTTTATATATTTTATATCATGGGGTCATGCCCTCTCTCTGTGCACTCCTAGTTATTTTAGGTGTTTTTAATCACCACTTTCCAAAATTGTGGGCAAGCAACTGTGTTTCTTGTATGTGATTCTCATTCAAACTCACCTTTGGCAAGAAACAGGTGTGGGCAATATGAAAATCACAGCTAAAATCAGACAAAAAGGGGAGAAGTTGACTAAGTCTTTGAACTGTGAGTCTTTGTGCCACACTAAGCATGAAGAACAGAAAGAGGAGAAGAGAACTGGCTGAGGAATTGAGAACCAATAGTGTTGAAAAATATCAACAATCTTAAGGATTCAAGTCTGTCTCCAGACATCTTGATGTTCCATTGTTGACGGTATGAAAGATATCCTTACCCAGTCACCTCCATTGTACTTCTATGTAAGTAAACTTCTCTCTGTCCTGCTGAGGGCAGGGCAAAGTATTGCAGTGTGCAGGTGTGGGGAAAGGGTCAAAAAACGTTTATGTATGTGCACTGTAATACTTTGCTGTGAACTACAGAGAGAAGTGCACTTGCACAGGAGCGCAATGAGGGAGACTATGTGGATGACAAGACGTCTCATCCACACAAAGCAAAAGAGGAGGATGCAATCGCAAGCAGAGAGGAGGCGCAGCATTAAGATCAGTGACGCCCATCAGACTGGACCACCCCACAGGTAAATATAGTAAAAGCTTTATGTGATACAGATTGGCCTGGATACTTATATACAGTATTTTAGAATGCTCTATATAAGGGCTCAGTGGTGGCCGCAGCTTATAGGAGAAAACCTGCTGACTGGTTTCCATTAACTTGATAAAAATCTAAAATTCACAATCACGCTGTGAATTCTGTCAGGTTATATTATGTTACTTTCAACCTCACGCCAGAATTTCATTTTTTATGTCACTTGTAGAGTTGGACGGATTAATCAAAAGTTGAATTCGGCAGCTTTGCTAAATTTAGAAAAATATATAAATGTAGAAAAATAGATAATTCACAGTGAATAAATCTACTTCACATTGCAATGCTGCCAGACGTGCCCAGAATTTACCCAGAAAATATGTCCTTAACACTCTGAGGTTTAATAGGAACGTATTAATATCTTCTGACCTCTTAAAAAAAAACATGTCTCTGAACCTTTATGGGTAGCAAAAATAGATAATAACTGGTGGTAAGTGATTACCAACATCCTAATTAGTAACACACAGCAAGAGCAATTATTATTAGACTATTAAAGGGGTATTGACTGTTCCTAACAGCATGGAGCAGCCCCTGATGTGTGATGTAACATCCCAGTGACAGCAGCTCCTCCATCACACTGAATTACACCTATTGTGAGGATGTGGAACTGCACGGAGCATCTCATCTTAATCATTTATGAGGGAAGGGCCTGTAAAAGAATAAGACATTTGCAGTCAAATATTTGATATCATGATGTGTTTTTTTTTTAAAGTCTTGTTTATTAAGATATAAAATATATTAAACTTCTCAGTAAATGCTGAAAACAGGAAACAAATCAAAACACAACAATTGTGTAATTCCATTCTCCACAAAAAAGCTAAAAAATGCAACAAGAAGCAATTAATCAAAGCAAAGTATATACCCCAAAATATACAACTAAATACAGGTGCATCTCAAAGAATTATAGTATCGTCCTCCCTACTTTCATTTTCTGAGATAATGACCCTTGGGTTTTCATTAATCATCAACATTAACAGAAATAACCACATGAAATAGATCCCTCTGCGTGTAATGACTCTATATAATATGTGTTTCACTTTATCTATTGAATTACTGCAAAAGATGAACTTTTTGATAATATTCTGACCTTAAAAAAGGTCACTGGTTTCATCCATCACAAGATGTTTCTTTTGTGGCACCTTGGTAATGAGACTCATTTTTATCGGCCATCAGTTGTATGTATTGAATTACTGAAATAAAGAAACTAGCAAGAAAAGGTCCAAGAAAGCGATACAACCTCCAAACTTAATGAAAGTATTTAACAAAATGTATTACATATCAAAAAATTCACACAGACATAGAATGATCACACAGAAAAGTAAAAACAATTAAAATAGCCAAATAAAGCTATAACATTTCATATGACAGTAATGTATCATTGAAAACCTCATTGCCAATTGCCCAAGAAACCGGTTTCAGTAATATATATATATAAGGTACAAACATTTTTACCTATGGGGTCCAAAATACCATTCAGAGAGATTTCACCATGTGGATCCCCATCAGTAATCAATGAAATAAATGTATAATCTGGATTCCCCTTTTAGCAGTAAGTAAACATCAGGGAACCCCCCTGAGTTTGTTAATACCCACAATTAAATGGTCAAAAATGAGAACTCCCCAACAGGCATAAGCACATATTAGATGCAGAAAAAAAGAGAAGAAATTCTGCAGCATAACCACAAGTTATCACATCAGGTTGTAATTAGCCCAGATGGGGTGAGGATGAAGGGGTTCCTTTGAAACAGGATGGAAAAGCAAGGGGAACAGCAGGCAGATTGAACAATCACCAGTTACCAGTTTAAGGATGCATAAGGGCACGAGGTATGGCGCTCCCCACGCGTATCGCTGCCTGCGCCTGGCAGCTTCGTCAGGGGAAGGTGACCATCTCCTGGTCCGTCTACGGTTTTTATAACAATGTAAGGCACCAGTCTCTAATTAGTGATCCCCCTCTCAGCTGGATGCAGGAGGAAGCCGGGTGGCCAGTCCGCCCCTCCTACATCCAGAATGCGCGTGCGCGTTAGCGCTACTGCGCATGTAAGGCTCCCAGAACATGGCCGCCCGCACACCGGGGGCATGCGCCGGTGCCGAAGCGCACATGCTCACGGAGATAATCGCAAAAATTACAAGCGAATTGGTATAGCTTGTCTTAGGAGGGCAAGGGACTGCCCAGATAGGTCATTGGCCCCTAGTGTCTTGAGATCTCTCCACCCAAAAAATAATATTGTGGAGACTATATCTGGAAAGAAAGGCTCCTATAAATGTCATAAAAGGGGTTGTAAATGCTGCCAAATAATAGGCCATAAAGTCCCACCTTTCATGCTCAAAACGATAATCAAAAAGAATACAAGATTGCATTCAGACTAACTTGCCAGACTGATTATGTCATATACCTTATCCAATGAATATGCAACAAACAGTATGTGGGTAGAACTTCTCAGGAGTTACACAACCGGTTAAATTCACATAGGTATAATATTAAAAAAGGATTGCTTCACCATGGATTGTCTAGACATTGTACGGAAATACATGGGGGTGAGATGAAGTTTACAATCACACCCATAGATCATATACCATTTAATAACACAAATAGATTAGACCGGCTAGCAAAGAGGGAGACTTATTGGATCTTCAAACTAAAGACCCTCCAGCCGGGTGGTTTGAATAAGGTGAGTGACCTATTCTAATCACTCTAATAAAAATTGTCTCATTATGTGCACGTTACTAGTGTATGTATGTATATATATATATATATATATATATATATATAGAGGTATGATAGAATGGTGATACTATTTTTATCCCTCCCCTGTGGTTGGTACCAATTGATACTGCTATTAATGTATACAGTTAATGGTGAAGATAACATTCATGACTAGCTTTAAATTGTCTTAAGTGTGAGCACCCCTATAGCTTAGTGGATAATTGATTTTTTAATGGAAACACAAGTTTTGGAGTCCAGGGTTTGAACTTCAGTTTTTGTTTTTTTTTTCTATTGATATTAATGCATGTATTCTAAATAAATAGAAAATTATTATTTTTTATTTATTTATTTATTTATTTTTTTAAGTTATAAGCCCATCAGATAATGGGGAATCATAATAGAAAACAGGTCCCCTTAAATAATACATATTCAAACTCCTAATAGGTAGGTTCTCTTCACATATTATGACTGAGATGAGTTTTCAATCAACTTAAATGGCCAAGTGGTCTAATGCTTGCCCTGTGAATTTATAGTTTCGGAAACGCTGGATTGAATCCCCTGTGGATCATTGTGCATTTTTATACTATTTTTTAATTTTATGATTTAGAGAGGTTTTTATGCTTTCTTCATGTGTGGTGTTTTAATGTTACATAGATTATATTATTTTGTATTGATATGCCTTTTAATGGATGTTGTCCACCCAGAGGGTTTGAGGGTGGCGTTCCTAGTGGAGCTACCTTCATACCTGAATGGGTGGGGTCATATAACGGATATATCTTTTCTAACTCCCCAGTAGGTATGTTCTCCCTACATACACTTACTGAATTTTTCTAACTGCATGAATGGCTTAGTGATCTAATGCTGGCTCTATAAGCTTTTAGTTTTGGAGGTGCCGGATTGAATCCCATGTGGATCTTGGTGCATTTTTATCTAATTTGTGAATTGAAGAGTGTTTTTGTAATAGATGTGGTGTTTTTAATGAATTATTGCTATTGATATGTCTTTTAATAGATGTTATCCACCCTGCATGTGTGAAGGGGGCGTTCCCACAGGAAACACAATCACAATTGAAGGGTGGAGTCATATAATGTTGTTGTGTGTATATATATCTTGTTAATACTGCTGCTCTTGATGCCCTGATGAAGTGATAACTGAAATCACGAAACCGGTAGGCAAATTACCCATTAAACAGAGTTTTATACATCACTCTGTTTGTCTTCACTGGAGGTCAGCGCGGTGGATCTATGAAACCCAGCACTTTCTGTTAACCCTTCAGATAGGTCCCGGCAGCTATCAGGGACATATTCAAATCAAAATTAGTATTTTATATATAGGAAGGGAGAAACAGGAAAGTGCACAATATAGTACAATACAATAGAGCTGGAATTCCACACCAACTGTACATGTATCAAAGTAAGGGTACTGGAATATAATGACAAATACAACAATATCAAGGGGCTTTGGAGATGAAATGTTCAGGAGCATGCCCAAAAAGTAAATTTAACTTTAACAAGGCTTGGAACAAGGCGATCTGGAGCAGTACAAAGAACTTTTTTAGTTAATAAGTAGCAATCCTCAAACCAGCCCCCTCTCTCTCTAATACCTCTCCAAAAGGGGAGGAAAAAGGGGAAGAGAGAGAAGGGTGAAAGGGGGGGGGGTGATGTTAATAAGTAGGGTAAGGAGTGAGGGGGGTTTTTTATGTGGGGGGGGGTTTGTTGGGGAGGGAGAGACCGATTCCCCGGAAGTGAAAACCCAGTCTCCAAACCTATTTCTGGAACCAGCCGGATCCAGCAGGAAGCGACGGGCTGCCCCCAACCCCCAGGTGCCTATTTGTACCTGGCCAGACACAAGAATATAAGGGAGCCCATTTTTTTTTATTATTTCATGAATTTCATGAAATAATAAAAAAAAAATGCGTGGGGCTCCGCGCAATTTCTGTGTCTAGCCAGGTACAGCTAAGCAGCTGGGGGCTGGAATCTGGCCCAAGCTTTCTGGGCACCCCCCGCTGCAAATTGCAGCCCGCAGCCGCCCCAGAAGATGGCGCGTTCATTGAAGCGCCATCCTCTGGCTCTGGACCCCGCTCTTCCAGCGGCCCTGATGGCGGTGGCACGGTGGGTAATAAAGGGGTTAATACCAGCTTTGTTATACAAGCTGGTATTAAGCTCGAGATTCTTAATGTCAGGCCACGTTTGACCCGGCCACTAAGAATCTCCAATAAAGGGTTAAAAAAACACAACACAGAGAAAATTTTTTATTAGAAATAAAAAAAAAAAAAGCCATTAGGGACTCCATCTTTAATTAAAAAAATCCTTTTCCGTCCGACGTAGTCCAAAACGCGATGTCCTCTCTGCTACATCCCCTGTGCATAGATATAGATGTCTATGCACAGGGAATGAGCAGACTGAGAACAATCGCAGCTCTGCTACATCATCTCTGTGAGCAGGCGGGCTCTAGGACCCTGGAGCTGCAGCAGCCTGCACAGAGAAGACAGCTGGACTCAGCTCGCAAAGTAACAGCAGTTACTTTGCGAGTTTCCCTGCTATCACTGGCACAGTAGCCGAGTCTAATGCAAGTCAAAGGCAATCCGAGTTTTGTCAGCGTCTCTGACAAAACTAGGATTGATATTGATTTCCATTGGACTCGTTTACTGTGCGAGTAATCACTGGGAAACTCGCAGAGTACCGAGTCCTGCGAGTCCCTTACTACTCGCCGAGTAACGAGTCCTAGCGAGTAGATTCGCCCATCCCTAGTCGCCATTAGAGATTCTCAGATTTGACAGATGTGGATGGAATTTGTTTTAAACCGGGTTCAGGACCGGACTTGATCCGAACTAAAGCACAAACCTCGAACCCCATATAAGATTATGGGGACCCAAACTTTACAGATATAAAATGGTGTAAGAAAGTAGAGAGGAGCAAACCTTTTGAAGTTGGGAATTGGTTCGGTTCAGCAAAAAAAAGCATGTTTGCTGACTTGTTAATCAACTTGTTCGCTGAACTTCTGAACCCATTGAAATCAATGGGCGGCAAAATTAAGGGTAAAGAGGACACCTTTAAAGGAATCCAAAAGCTGCCAAACACAGCTCAAATTAGGGACAGACACAAGGAAAAGTGCCATCAATTCCCCTGAGTTAAAATATTCATCATGGTGCTTTATGAATGCTTGGGACAAGGCCTGGCCCAGTATTTCAAGCTTCACATGTAGGCATGGTGCTCAGAGAGCCCTGCTAAATTTAGAAAACAGTAAAGGAGACCCCAAGAAGAGTCTCCACATTTTAGAAAATTAGGGCCAGATACTACCAAAGTGGCATCAATTGGCCCAGAATAAAAATTGGAGAATGGTGTAGCCTACATGTATGGCACAGGGTCTGAAATGATTGAAGTGTGTCGACCAGCCTTGACACTAGACAGGACTAATGGAGGTAACAGACATGAAATAGGCATGTGATGGCGGCTGGGGGAAAGATCTGCTTAGGGACACCAGGGCAGATTAGAGACAGTCTCAGGTTGTTGCAGGAGGTGTCCCACTCCCCGCTCACTATCATCAGGGTCTTCCTTCTCCTATTTTAATCTTGTTTCCCTTTATTTTGCACCATGCTCTGGACTTTCCCTCCTGGCCTGTACAGGTCAGTGACCCACCTCAATCCTTCTTCTTGTAGTAGTCTGTCAAGCTGACACTCATGCCTCATGAGTGTGGCAAAGCATAAAATTGACTGGAGCGGTTTCATGATGTTGGAGGAACCCCTGCCCCCCCAACCTACACAGGTCAATTACTCAGATGAATCCTTCTTCTTGTGGTAATTCCTGAAGCTGATAGTCGTGCTACCTGAGTGTGGTGGAGCATAAAATTGATGGGGGCGGTTGCATGAAGTTTGAGGCTCCCTGCCCTCAGGGCCTATACAGGCCACTTACTCAGCTGAATCCTTCTTCATGTAGTAATTCCTGAAGCTGGTACTTGTACCACCTGAATGTGGTGGGGAATATAATTGACTAGAGCATTTGAATGACTTATGAGGGCCCCCGGCCCACTGGGCCTATACCGGTTACTGACCCACCTCAATCCTTGTTTTAGTGTTAATCCATGAAGCTGATACTTGTGCCACCTGAGTGTGGTGGAGCATAACATTTATAGGAGTTTTTGCATGAGGTTTGAGGCCACACTGCTCAATAGCCCTACACCTGTCACTCATCCCCCCTGTCCCTGATCAATGTTTAACCTTTAAATGCTAGGCCAGGACCTATTCCAAAGCCTGCGCATCTAAGCTGTGTTATTCTACAATTTTTGGTCTGGGTTAATTGGTGGTATCTGGCTCTAATTCTTTGAAATGTGGAGACTCTTCTTGGGGTATCTTTGTTATGTGTTTTTGTGAATTTAGCAGGGCCCTCTGAACACCATGCCTACACCTGAATCTTGAAATATTGGGCCAGGCATTGTCCCTCTTTTCCATAATGCGCCATGATAAAGATGTTAACCTTTTGAAGGTGTTTTCTGTGCCCTTGATTTTACCTCCCATTAACTTCAATAGGGTTCGGAAATTGTGCGAAAATATGTCCATTCGGCAGACCAAACCGAATCCGAACTTCAAAAGGTTCACTCATGTGTACTACCAAGATATGTCTGTCCACCTACTTTGATATCCCAAGCACGGAGAGCCTAATAAGTAAAGCAGCAAGGGGGCACATGGTCATTCTGTACGTGTTGTAGAGATCCACAGCACAGGTGGGAAAATCTGTCTACGGCACCATTGTATCCTCCACAAATCTGGCCTTTATGGAAGTGTAACAAGAAGAATGATATTTTTAAAGATAAGCAATAAGAATTCTTGCTGGCATATTGCAAAAAGTCAAATAGGTGAAAACAGCAATTATGTGGAAGAACGTGCTCTGGTCAGATGATACCAAAGATGAATGTTTTGGGCTAAATGCAAAACACTATATGTAGCAGAAAAAGAACACTGCAAATTACCTTGAAAACACAATTTCCACCAGCACACATGGTGGAGGCAGCATTCTGCTGTGGGGAGGCTTTTCTAAAGCAAGGAATGAGGCTGGTAAGAGATTAGAGGATAATGGAACTCGAAACAGAAAAGTCCTGGAGGAAAACCTGTTACAGACGGCAATGATTTGTGACTGATGCATAGATTCATCTTTCAGCAGCACAATGAAATCCTGCAAGAGCTACAATGGAGGGTTTAGATCAGAGCAAAGTCATGTGTGGGAATTAGTGATGAGCGAGTACTAAAATGCTCGGGTGCTCGAAGCTCCAGCCGAGCATCCCAAGATACTCGTGTACTCGGCCCGAGCACCGAGCCCAATGTTATCCTATGGGAGACCCGAGTATTTTTCTGACATGACCCCCGGCAGTATGGAAAAAGCTTAAAAATGTCACAAAAGTATCAGAACAGTGCTGAAATGACATGGGAACAGCATAGGGAAGACCCCTGGAATCATTTCAGACCCCAAGGTTACTGATGTCAACAATGTTGTCAGACCATTACGCCACTTTTACGGACTGTCAAGAAAACATTACAAAATGAAACCAAAACGGATTTCATGGAAAATATATTAGGGGCTCATACCCACTTGTGAGACAGAGTTGGTGTATGTTAGTTTTTTGGATTATATTAAAGATTTTTTTTTTTTAAATTGTGTGGCACTCCCATGTCCCTGAGAAGAGATGTAAATGAAGGCCTCTTTAAATAATGTGCCCATTATAAGGAAGTGTGTGTTTTGTTGCATTGCCCTAGGGCAGGGAAGCCAAAAATTGGGAGGCACTTCAATGCCCCTAGATAGAGGCGTGCATGAGGCCCTTTTTAAAAAATGTGGCCATTGGAAGCCAGTGGGTCTTTTTTACTATTGCCCTAGGCAGGGAAGCCAAAGGTTTGGAGGCACCAAGATGCCCCTGCATAGAGGCGTGCATGAGGGCTTTTTCAAAAAATGTGCCCATTGTAAGCCAGTGTGTCTTTTTTAGTATTGCCCTAGGCAGGGAAGCCAGAAATTGGAGACACCAATATGCCCCTGGATAGAGGTGTGCATAAGGCCCTTTTAAAAAATGTGGCCATTGGAAGCAAGTGGGTCTTTTTTACTATTGCCCTAGGCAGGGAAGCCAAAGGTTTGGAGGCACCAATATGCCACTGCATAGAGGCACGCATGAGGGCCTTTTTTAAAAATGTGCCCATTGTAAGCAAGTGTATCTGCTGTAGTATTTCCCTAGGCAGGGAAGCCATTAATTGGAGACAACAATATGCCCCTGCATAGAGGTGTGCATGAGGGCCTTTTTAAAAAATGTGGCCATTGTAAGCAAGTGTATCTGCTGTAGTATTGCCCTACGCAGCAGGGAAGCCATAAATTGGAGACACCAATATGCCCCTGGATAGAGGCATGCATGAGGGCCTTTTTAAAAAATGTGGCCATTGGAAGCAAGCGTATCTGCTGTAATATTACCCTAGGCAGGGAAGCCAAAGGGTTGGAGGCACCAAGATGCCACTGCATAGAGGCGTGCATGAGGGCCTTTTTTAAAAATGTGGCCACTGGAAGCAAGTGGGTCTTTTTTGCTATTGCCCTAGCAGGGAAGCCAAAGGTTTGGAGGCACCAAGATGCCCCTGCATAGAGGCGTGCATGAGGGCTTTTTCAAAAAATGTGCCCATTGTAAGCCAGTGTGTCTTTTTTAGTATTGCCCTAGGCAGGGAAGCCATAAATTGGAGACACCAATATGCCCCTGGATAGAGGCGTGCATAAGGCCCTTTTAAAAAATGTGGCCATTGGAAGCAAGTGGGTCTTTTTTACTATTGCCCTAGGCAGGGAAGCCAAAGGTTTGGAGGCACCAATATGCCACTGCATAGAGGCACGCATGAGGGCCTTTTTTAAAAATGTGCCCATTGTAAGCAAGTGTATCTGCTGTAGTATTTCCCTAGGCAGGGAAGCCATTAATTGGAGACAACAATATGCCCCTGCATAGAGGTGTGCATGAGGGCCATTTTAAAAAATGTGGCCATTGTAAGCAAGTGTATCTGCTGTAGTATTGCCCTACGCAGCAGGGAAGCCATAAATTGGAGACACCAATATGCCCCTGGATAGAGGCGTGCATGAGGGCCTTTTTAAAAAATGTGGCCATTGGAAGCAAGTGTATCTGCTGCAATATTGCCCTAGGCAGGGAAGCCAAAGGGTTGGAGGCACCAAGATGCCACTGCATAGAGGCGTGCATGAGGGCCTTTTTTAAAAATGTGGCCACTGGAAGCAAGTGGGTCTTTTTTGCTATTGCCCTAGCAGGGAAGCCAAAGGTTTGGAGGCACCAAGATGCCCCTGCATAGAGGCGTGCATGAGGGCTTTTTCAAAAAATGTGCCCATTGTAAGCCAGTGTGTCTTTTTTAGTATTGCCCCAGGCAGGGAAGGCATAAATTGGAGACACCAATATGCCCCTGGATAGAGGCGTGCATAAGGCCCTTTTAAAAAATGTGGCCATTGGAAGCAAGTGGGTCTTTTTTACTATTGCCCTAGGCAGGAAAGCCAAAGGTTTGGAGGCACCAATATGCAACTGCATAGAGGCACGCATAGGGCTTTTTTTTAAAATGTGCCCATTGTAAGCAAGTGTATCTGCTGTAGTATTGCCCTAGGCAGGGAAGCCATAAATTGGAGACAACAATATGCCCCTGCATAGAGGCGTGCATGAGGGCCTTTTTAAAAATGTGGCCATTGGAAGCAAGTGTGTCTTTTTTGCTATTGCCCTAGGCAGGGAAGCCAAAGGTTTGGAGGCACCAAGATGCCCCTGCATAGCGGCGTGCATGAGGGCTTTTTCAAAAAATGTGCCCATTGTAAGGCAGTGTGTCTTTTTTAGTATTGCCCTAGGCAGGGAAGCCATAAATTGGAGACACCAATATGCCCCTGTATAGAGGCGTGCATGAGGACCTTTTTAAAAAATGTGGTCATTGGAAAAAAGTGTGTCTTTTTTAGTATTGCCCTAGGCAGGGAAGCCATAAATTGGGAGAAACCAATATGCCCCTGGATAGAGGCGTGCATGAGGGCCTTTTTAAAAAATGTGGCTATTGGAAGAAAGTGGGTCTTTTTTAGTATTGCCCTAGGCAGGGAAGCCAAAAATTGTGAGGCCCTTCAATGCCCCTTGAAATGGAGGAGAGCCTCTAAATATTGTTCCCATTAAAAAGGAGCAGGTCTACTGTACTTGTAATGCCCATTCTGTTTTCATAGACCTAAACATTTACCCCTGGGGGGTATACATGAAAGCACTGCCTAACATTTGAACGGTTAGGGTCATCATCATCATAAATATGATGTAAAAAAAATATGTTTAAGTGGCATCATGACCTACGGTCGCACTGATCATATGATGGTGGCGGATGAGGAGAAGGAGGAGCAGAACAGCAAGTAACCAAAGTAATGAAGTGTGTACCCATGTGTGGGTGTGCGGAGGTGCATGGGAATTTACCGTCACAAATTTTACATTATACTATCATTTTTTGGTGGTGTGGTGAAATTGGGCCAATACAACCCTTGTTCATCTTGATCAGAGTCAGCCTGTCTGCCTTCATTTACCCTTTTTTGAGGCAGGAGGGGGTTGTAGCTCCAATTTGTATACGCCAAAACAATCAGCATACCCATCTCAGCATTTGTGACTGACCGGTATACTTGCTGTAATGTAATCTCTAATCTGCCATCTCAGTGTCCAGCTAAAAACCATCTTTTGGACACCTTCATTTAGCTGTATACAGCCAGCACAACATTGAAAATGCCCAAGGCCGGTGGTACTGGATGTGATGGTGGTGCATATAGAGGCTGAGGCCATGTGCCAGCTGGAATTGCGCCACGACAAACGCCAATATTATCTCGCTCGACCTTTCTTGTCCCAATTTTTAGGGGACCACAGCAGTACACCACTATTAAACCAAGACCAGTGAAAACAGGTTGTTAGATGGATAGCGGATAATGCTTCCAGTCAGTTTTGCACCACCACAAGCAGCCTGTCTTCCACATGGTCAAGTGTGAGTAGCCGTGAGACTGGCCCGCACATTCCACACCCTGATCCTCCTACCTCCCATTATTCTGAGTGCCCGGACCTGGACATAACTGATCACACACTTGGACACTCTGAAGAGCTGTTCACTATCCATTCATAGATTCTGGCCTCTCACCAGCTCCAGTTGAAGTGGGTCATGAGGAGATCGCATGTACCGATGCCCAAATATTTGAGCAGCCACGGTCTCACAAAGGCAACGGTGGGAACGTGACTCAACAAGAGGTGGACGATGATGAGACACAATTGCCACAAAGTCAGGAGGATGACCAGGGTGCGGAAGTGGAAGATGACATGGTGGAGGATCCAGTAACTGACCCAACCTGGCAGGAGGACATGCACAGCAAGGACAGCAGTGCACAGAGGGAGTTAGGCGTAGCATCACAACAGGCCGGAAGAAGCAGGGTGTTGTCTGAAGGCAGAAGGCAGGCCACCAACAACATGAGTGATGTTGCCAGTACAACTGCTAGGTCTTCCCGAGTCTGGCTGTTTTTTAAGGTGTCTGCAGATAATCGAAAAAGTCCATTTGCAACACCTGCCATGCCAGCATCAGCAGGGGTAGCAAAACTAGCAGCCTGACCACCACCAGCATGATCAGGCACATGACAGCAAAGCACCCAACTTTGTGGGATGTACAGCAGAGTACAGGAGCACTGTCTGCGGGTGCAAGCCAATCCCCTGTCCATACTGCTGGTGAAGATGCCTTCTGTCCTTCACCTGTACTTGCACAAGCAGAAGTAGCACCATCATCTGCCACGTCCTTGTCCCAGCACAGCGTTCAGTTATCCATACCCCAATCTTTGGAACGCAGGCGCAAATGCGCTGCCAACGCCGCACATGCCACAGTTCTAAATGCACACATTTCACGACTGCTTGCGCTGGAAATGTTGCCTTTTAGGCTGGTGGAGACGGAAGCATTCCACAACCTGAGTGCGGGGGCTGTCCCACGTTACTCGGTCCCTAGCCGACATTATTTTTCCTGGTGTGCCGTCCCCGCATTACTTATGCACGTGTCCCAAAACATCATACGTGCCCTTAACAACGCAGTTTCAGGCAAAGTCCACCTAACCACGGACACGTGAACAAGTGCTTGCGGGCAGGGCCGGTACATCTCTCTGATGGCACACTGGGTTAATATTCTGGAAGCCGGGACCCAGTCTGAGCTTGGGATGGAACAAGTCCTTCCAACACCAAGGATTGCAGGCCCTAACTCAGTCAGGGTTTCACCCACAGTGTACAGCTCCGGAACGTCATGCTCCTCAGCCTCCTCCTCCTCCACCTCACCCTCCACACCAGTCCCAAGCTGGAAGCACTGCAGCAGTGCCTTGGCTAAGTGGCAACAGGCTGTGCTGAAGCTAATATGCGTAGGTGACAAACCCCAAAATCCTGAAGAGTTGTAGAAAGCACTGAAACAGCAGGCAGATCACTGGCCCACACCGCAGAACCTACAGCTAGGCATGGTCGCGTGTGACAATGCCCGGATCCTGGTGGCGGCTCTGTGGCGAGGCGAGCTGACACATGTTCCATGCGTGGCCCATTTTATTATTAATATTATTTATATAGCGCCATTAGGTTCCATGGAGCTTTATATTAGGATAAGGGAGACAAGAACAAGTACACTAAATATAGTCGATCAGGACGTACAGGTACAGGAGGGGCAGGGACCCTGTCCACGAGGGCTCACAGTCTACGAGAGGCGGGTTGGGATACAGTAGGATGGGGGAATGTCAGGTATGGGGCGGTCGCCTGGGTCTCATGGCAGGTTGTAGGCTTGATGGAATAGGTGAGTGTTCAGGTGACACTTTAAGCTTGTCAGGGTAGGAGAGTGTCTGACGTGTTTGGGCCGGGAGTTCCAGAGTAAGGCAGATGTCCAGGAGAAGTCCTGGACTCGGTTGTGTGAAGAGGTGATGAAGGGGGAGCAGAGGAGGAGTTTTTGGGAGGAGCGGAGGTTGCGTGAGGGTAGGTATCGGGAGACCAGGTCGGAGATGTATGGTGGGGCCAGGTTGTGTATGGCTTTGTATGCCATGGTTAGTGTTTTGAATTGGGATCTCTTGGAGGTGGGGAGCCAGTGAAGGGCTTGGGAGAGGGGGGAGACAGGGGAGTAGCGGGAGGACAGGTACATTAGTTGGGCAGCAGAATTGAGGATAGACTGGAGAGCTGTGAGGGAGTTAGCCATGAGGCCATTGAGAAGGAGTTTGCAGTAGTCAAGGCGGGAGATGATAAGAGCATGAATGAGTGTTTTAGCGGTGTCGTGGGTGAGGAAGGACGGGATCTGTGAGATGTTCTTGAGCTGGAGCCGGAGGGATGTGGTGATGGCCTCAATGTTGGGCTTGAAGGATAGGGAGGAGTCAAGGATTACCCCGAGGCACTTGGCTTGGGGGACTGGGGAGAGGGCGCAGCCATTGACGCAGATGGATAGGTTGGGAAGTGGGGGGGAATTTCTTGGGGGCAAGACTATGAATTCAGTTTTGTCCATGTTGAGTCTAAGGAAGCGAGCAGAGAAGAAGGATGAGATGGCGTAAAGGCATTGTGGGATTTTGGAGAGTAGGGCGGTGATGTCAGGGCTGGACAGGTAGATTTGGGTGTCGTCGGCGTAGAGGTGGTACTGGACGCCGTGGGACTCAATGAGTTGCCCTAGGCCGACAGTGTATATGGAGAAAAGTAGGGGTCCCAGGACCGAACCATGGGGGACTCCGACAGAAAGGGGGTAGAGTGAGGAGGAGGTGTGGGAGTGAATGACGCTGAAGGTCCGTTCCGCTAGGTATGAGGAGATCCAAGAGAGGGCAAGGTGGGTGATGCCGATGGCTTCCAGGATCTGGAGAAGGGAGTGGTCAACCATGTGGCCAACCTTGTGATTCAGCGGTTTCTTAAATACTACCCAGAGCTCTCTGATCTGCTTGTAAAAGTACGCCGCCTGTGTGCCCAATTTTAGAAAGTCACCTACTGCTTCAGCCGTCCTTGCCAGCTTTCAGCAGCATTTGCACATTCCGTATCACAGACTGGTCTATGATGTCCCCACTCCCCACGCATTGGAATTCCACACTGCACATGTTGGTCAGGATTTGTGAGCAGAAGAGGGCAGTTGTTGAGTACCAGCATCAACTAGGCCGTCGGTATATGGTTCAAACTCCACACATAAGACCTCAGGAGTTGACATGGATGTCCGACATATGTACCATCCGCCAAAACTTTGAGGACTTCACCAAGATGGTGAGGGGCGATGATGCCATAATTAGCTTCACCATCCCGCTTCTATGTCTTCTAAAATGCTGTCTGCTCAAAATAAAAACGATGCATTGCAGGCGGAACATGATGAGTTGGAGCAATATACCGTACGGGGTGATTACACACAGCACAGCCTCATCTCATTCCAACGTGCATTGGAGGACTATTACGAGGAGGAGGTGGATAAAGAAATGGAGCTACTTTCATGTGAAATTGACGGTAATACATGCACAACCATCTTACCGGCGGATGACCAGAGGACAGGGGAGAGGAGGAGGAAGAAGATGATGAAGACAGCATGGTCAATCATCCTGTTGTTGAGGACTTGAAGTCTTGCCTGTTAACAGTCTTATGCACATGGCTGACTTTATGTGATGCTGCCTGTCTTGTGACCCTCATGTTATCAACATCTAGGCGGACACTCATTACTGGTTGGTGACACTTTTAGATCAACGCTACAAGGAGAACTTTATTTCTCTTATTCGGTGGCTCAAGTGGTTAGCACTGCAGCCTTTGCAGCACTTTGGCTTGAGGTCCTGGGTTCAATTCCCACCAAGGACACAAAGGACAACATCTGCAAGGAGTTTGTATGTTCTCCCCGTGTTTGCGTGGGTTTCCTGCGGGTACTCCGGTTTCCTCCCACATTGCAAAGACATACTGATAGGATGTTTAGATTGTGAGCTCCAAAAGAGAAAGCATTACTCATGTATGCAAAGTGCTATGGAATTAATAGCGCTATATAAATTAATAAATAATAATAATAATAATTCCCAAGGCAAAGAGGTCTACAAAAATGCTGCAGTACCAGAAGGCCCTAGTTGCAGAATTAGTCAAAAAATTCACTTCTGAAAATGCTGGCGGCAGAGGTCGCGGTTTCGTGGACAACCAAGGTGTCCGGCCGAGAGAGGCACAAATCAAATCCAGCAGAAGTAGGGGTAAACTCTCAAAGATCTGGGACAGTTTTCTTTGCCCCTCCCATAGCACAGGCCCTCAGGTGCAGGGTACTGTCACAAGGACTGCAAAGTTTGTAAAGATGCTGAAGGAGTACCTTGCCGATAGTACGAAAGTGCTCCTAGATTCCTCTGTGCCTTCTAATTATTGGGTATCCAAACTGGACACGTGGCAGTAATTGTCCCTCTACGCCTTGGAAGTCTTGCCCTGCCGTTAGCATCTTGTCAGAGCGTGTTTTTATTGCCGCAGGTGGAATCATTACAGATAAACGCACCCGCCTGTCAACTGAAAATGCTGACCAGTTGTTTTAGAACTGGATACTGAGATTGAAGATTAAATTACAGCAGCTATACTGGTCAGACACAAATGCTGACACAAGTATACTGAGTGTTTTTGGTGATACAAATTGTAGCTACAACCACCTCCTGCCACACAAAAATGGTAAATGAATGCAGACAAGAGTTGGTTTGTAGCTGGACAGTGAGATTACAGATTAGAGCCTTTTAATCCCGGCAGTTTGAACGGTCAGACACAAACGCTGACGCGTATACCGTGTTTTGGCGTACACTACTTGGGGCTACAAAAAACTGCTGCCGCACAGAAATTTTAAATGAATGAAGACAAGAGTAGGTTTTTAGCACGACCCTAAATTTTGAAATTAAGGCCCTGCAGGTGGACTAGTCAGACACAAACGCTGACTACAATAGCGTGTCGTTTGGCGTATCCTAATTTACGCTGCAACAGACAGTAGCAGCACTTAAGATGCAAATTTAGTGCAGACAAGAGTATGTTTTTAGCAAGACCCTAAGTTTTGAAATTAAGGCCCTGCAGGTGGACTAGTCAGACACAAAACGCTGACTACAATAGCGTGTCTTTTGGTGTATCCTAATTTACGCTGCAACAGACAGTAGCAGCACTTAGATGCAAAATTAGTGCAGGCAAGAGTATGTTTTTAGCACAAGGCTTTTGGTCTACCTTAATGTACGCTGCAACCTAGAGGAGCAGCACTTAGATGCAAATTTAGTCCAGACAAGAGCAGGTTTTTAGCACGACCCTAAGTTTTGAAGTTAAGGCCCTGCAGGTGGACTAGTCAGACACAAACGCTGACTACAATAGCATGTCTTTTGGCGTATCCTAATTTACGCTGCAACAGACAGTAGCAGCACTGAGATGCAAATTTAGTGCAGACAAGAGTATGTTTTTAGCAAGACCCTAAGTTTTGAAATTAAGGCCCTGAAGGTGGACTCGTCAGACACAAACGCTGACTACAATAGCGTGCCTTTTGGCGTACCTTAATTTACGCTGCAACCTACAGTAGCAGCAATTAGATGCTAAATTAGTGCAGAGAAGAGTTGTTTTTTAGCACAAGGCTTTTGGTGTACCCTAATTAACGCTGCAACCTACAGTAGCAGCAATTAGATGCTAAATTAGTGCAGAGAAGAGTAGATTTTTAGCACAAGGCTTTTGGTGTACCCTAATTTGAGCTAAAACCTACTCCTCCCTATAGTGAGCTAAATAAATCCCTAAAAGCACGGTTTTTGGGATGGAGGAGCCTGGAAACCAGCCCCAGATGCGATGCAGGCTGGTATAGTGGCACAGCGAAGTTTGGTATATACCCTGCCTCCCTGCCTGCCTGTATACTGCTCTATTAGTCCTCAGAAGGACTGTTGTGGTAAATAGACTGGCAGCCCTATGCCTACACTGGCTGAAAGGCCACAAATATGTCCCTCAATCAGCAGCAGCTCTCCCTACACTGACCGTCTAATGGTGCAGAGTGACGAGCACAGCGCGGTCAGGCCTTATAAAGACCTGACCACGCTGTGCGGCCAGCCAATCACTGTAATGCCTCAACCAACATGGCTGTGGCATTGCAGTGTCTGTCAGCCAATCCCTGCATGTGGGCTGGCTCTGAAAAGAGCGCCAACATGCAGGGAGGTGGACCCCGAGCACAGCAAGAGTATCGCGAGATTACTCAGTACTCGCCGAGTAGCCCGAGTACCGTGATATTCGTGCGAGTACCGAGTAGTGACAAGCATACTCTCTCATCTCTAGTGGGAATGGTCCAGTCACTATCCAGACCAAAATCACATTAAGAATCTGTGACAAGACATAGAAATTACTGTCCTCAGACGTCTTCATCCAATCTAATGGAGGAAGAGCTATTTTTCAAAGAAGAAATGGCAAACATGTCTCCCCTAGATGTGCAAGGTGGAGAGACTCCAAAAGACTTGAAGCAGTTATTACAGTAAATCGTGAATCCTACAAAGTAATGACTCAGGACTGAATACACAGACCCATCATAATGCTAAGATTTACATTATTAAATACTTAGAAAATAATTTCCTTTACACTTAATTAATGCTTGATACTTTTTCTTGGTCTATCATATAAATGCTAATAAAATACATTTAAGTTTGTCGGTGTAAAATTAAAAAGGGACATTTTTATGGATTTTGAATACTGAAGAACTGTAATGCACAAAAAGTAATGGGCAAAAGTTTTAAAACCCTCAAGATTACTCCAGAAAATGAAGTCTTTCTCCAAGAAAATTATTGCAATTACATATGTTTTGTCATGCAAAGGTAATTTATCTGTGCCACAGATAGAGAGCTAAAACACTTCAAATGTGGAGCCTGCACTGTTTCACAAGAGATAAAAGAGCTTCAGGTTGGAGTCTGTGCCCTCCTACCCCAGTGACACACCGGAGGAGTCTGTGCCGTCCTACCCCAGTGACACACTGGAGGAGTCTGTGCCCTCCTACCTCAGTGACACACCGGAGGAGTCTGTGCCATTCTCCCCCTGTGACACACTGGAGGAGTCTGTGCCCTCCTACCCCAGTGACACGCCAGAGGAGTCTGTGCCCTCCTACCCCAGTGACACACCGGAGGAGTCTGTGCCGTTCTACCCCGGTGACACACTGGAGGTGTCTGTGACCTCCTACCCCAGTGACACACAAGAGGTGTCTGTGCCCTCCTACCCCCAGTGACACACCGGAGGAGTCTGTGCCGTCCTACCCCAGTGACACGCTGGAGGAGTCTGTGCCCTCCTACCCCAGTGACACACCGTAGGAGTCTGTGCCCTCCTACCCCAGTGACACACCGGAGGAGTCTGTGCCGTCCTACCCCAGTGACACACCGGAGGAGTCTGTGCCCTCCTACCACAGTGACACACCAGAGGAGTCTGTGCCCTCCTACCCCCATTGACATACCGGAGAAGTCTGGGTCCATCCTCCTCACCATCTCCTCTTATGTCCACATCCTCGCTGCAGCCAATGTATTTGGCTTAGAAGAGAAAGGGAAAAACCAAGCATTGCCCCAAACATGGCGAGAAAGAAACCAAGAAACTCACCGAGGAAACCCTAACATAAATTGTTAATGTTGAGGCATGTATGATACCCCCACATTACCAATCCAGCGAGTAAATAGTTAAAAAAACACAGAGAAAAATCCTTTATTAGAAATAAAACCAGCAGACAATTCACTTTCACCCATTTATTAAGCCCAAATAAATCCAGCTCCAACAGTAATCCTCAAAACACGATATGCACCGAAACACACTCGGCACATCTAAATCACTATGACAGGAGCATGCAGTTGCATTTATTTCTGTGCTGCTGCATGCTTCTGTCCAGAGAAAAGACATCTGTGCGGGGTGATGAATGTGAGATTTGAGCGAGTGTCACATGTCTGTCACCTTATGTGACTCCAGCCTCACACTCAACCATGGCAGTGAACAGTGAGGTCAGACAGTTAATCTGAGGTCACCATGGTAACAATTGTTGCAGATACAAAAGTAACTCAGCTGTGACCATGGATGAACAGTCTGACACAGTGTGCAGACACTTGTAATGGTCTTTTCTCTTGCATGTAGTTGTGCCTGGACATCGCTGTGGATTATCATTGGAGGTTATGTTTGGGCTTAATAAATGGGTGACAGTTAGTTGTCTTTGAATTTTATTTATATCTAGGTGTAGAGCCTAGCGTTGCCCGGGTGTAATACCCATATAGTCTCGTAATGAAATATCGCCCATATATGGCAATATCACCCATATATGGTAATGAATGTGTGTATGTATGTATCATAGCTCCGCCCCTCACAATAGCTCCAACGTTTCATCATTCTGCCCTTACACATAGCCATGCACACTCCATATAGCTCCACCCCTCCATAAAGTCCCAGGGCTGTAATATATGGCTCATATATAGTAATATCGCCCATATATAGTAATGTATGTATGTGTGTAAGTATCATAGTCCTGGCCCTTCATAAGTATGCCCCTACACATAGCCCAACCCCTCCTGGTAGCCCTGACACTTTCATAGTGCCGCCCCAACAAATAGCCTCGCCCCTTTATAGCTCCACCTCTCCACATAGTCCCAGGGGTATGGCTATATGGAGTGTGCATGTTTATGTGGAGTGGACTTGATACACAGATACACTTAGCTGTGTGGTGTGCGAGGGTCTATGCAGTGTGGGTGTGGCTATGTAGAGTGTGTGAATATGTGGAGTGGGCAGAGCTATTCACATACACTCAGCCCTGCCCACTGCCCACTCTGCATAGCCCTACCCACTGATAAATCTAAGTGCAGCAGTGGCCAGCTACGTTTAGGGTGATGAGGGCCCATGAAGTGGTGGGAAACTCAGCACAGACCTTCCTAGGTGGGTTTAGAAGAGTCTTAGATAATCACTCACCTACTACATTTATCTCTTCATTTATCTTTAACACTAGGAATCGCCTCCCTATATCTGACACCATTAAAGCCGCTATCGGAGCCTGGAGAGTATTTACGAAGTGCTCTAGACTAGCGTTTAAATCGGCGACCCCTACTTGGATGCTGTTTGACATCTATAGTGCAATCTCTCCAAAATTTAAGTTTAAGCCCTGAAAAGAAAAGGAGATCACGTTGATGTCAGACGTGTGAGTCGAGGGTGGGTTGAATACTTCCTTATGTCTTAGCGAAAAAATAAATTACAGAGTTCTGAGGAGGCAAATTGGAAAGCTTTTAATTAGAGATGGGCGAGTATACTCGCTACTATTCGGCACTCGCCGAATAGTAGCGGTATTCGTGTACTCACTACTCGCCGAGTAAATTAGGATTACTCGGGAGTAGCACGTACCGAATACTTTTGCAGTGTATCAATAGATACACTGCAAAAGTCCTGTAAAAGAGAGAAAATGTGGTTAAAAAATAAAAAAATCTGATACTCACCTTAACCGACGGCTGTACCGGGACCGGCCGATGCACATCTATTCATGGAAAAGGACCTTTCCCTCTCTCAGCCAATCAGATGGCTGGGGGAGATCTGGCCAATCAGATGCTGCCACGTCACAATCACGTGATCGCTAGCGGCCACCGGATTGGCCAGATGGAAAGGTCCTCTCAGGTACACCGAGGACCTTTCCATCTGGCCAATCAGGTGGCCGCTAGCGATTACGTCATTGTGACGAGGCGGCATCTGATTGGCCAGATCTCTCCCAGCCATCTGATTGGATGAGAGAGGGAAAGGTCCTTTTCCATGAATAGATGTGCATCGGCCGGTCCCGGTACAGCCGTCGGTTAAGGTGAGTATCCGATTTTTTTATTTTTTAACTACTTTTTCTCTCTTTTACAGGACTTTTGCAGTGTATCTATTGATGCACTGCAAAAGTATTCGGAATCGCTATACTTGCAACGAGTAGCGAGTACCGCTACCTACTCGTTGCGGGTATAGCGATTCCGAATAGTAAGGTATTCACCCATCCCTACTTTTAATGAGATTTTCTCCGATGGGAAAATACACTTTCATTTGCCAAGTACCGTATATACTCGTGTATAAGCCGACCCGTGTATAAGCCGACCCCCCTACTTTTGCCCCCAAAAACTGGGAAAACTTATTGACTCGCGTATAAGCCGAGGGTGGACTCCAGCACAGGTATACAACCCCCAGCAGTGAGGTATACAGCAGCCTCCCCAGTGGTAGTATACAGCAGCAGCCCCAGTGGTAGTATACAGCAGCCCCAGAGGTATATACAGCCCCAGAGGTGTATGCAGCCCCAGAGGTATATGCAGCCCCATATGCAGCCCCAGAGGAATATGCAGCCCCAGAGGTATATGCAGCCCCATATGCAGCCCCAGAGGTATATGCAGCCCTATATGCAGCCCCAGAGGTATATGCAGCCCTATATGCAGCCCCAGAGGTATATGCAGCCCCATATGCAGCCCCAGAGGTATATGCAGCCCCATATGCAGCCCCAGAGGTATATGCAGTCCCAGAGGTATATGCAGCCCCAGAGGTATATGCAGCCCCATATGCAGCCCCAGAGGTATATGCAGCCCCATATGCAGCCCCAGAGGTATATGCAGCCCCAGAGGTATATGCAGCCCCAGAGGTATATGCAGCCCCATATGCAGCCCCAGAGGTATATGCAGCCCTATATGCAGCCCCAGAGGTATATGCAGCCCCATTTGCAGCCCCAGAGGTATATGCAGCCCTATATGCAGCCCCAGAGGTATATGCAGCCCTATATGCAGCCCCAGAGGTATATGCAGCCCCATATGCAGCCCCAGAGGTATATGCAGCCCCAGAGGTATATGCAGCCCCAGAGGTATATGCAGCCCCATATGCAGCCCCAGAGGTATATGCAGCCCTATATGCAGCCCCAGAGGTATATGCAGCCCTATATGCAGCCCCAGAGGTATATGCAGCCCCATATGCAGCCCCAGAGGTATATGCAGCCCCAGAGGTATATGCAGCCCCAGAGGTATATGCAGCCCCATATGCAGCCCCAGAGGTATATGCAGCCCCAGAGGTATATGCAGCCCCAGAGGTATATGCAGCCCCATATGCAGCCCCAGAGGTATATGCAGCCCTATATGCAGCCCCAGAGGTATATGCAGCCCCATATGCAGCCCCAGAGGTATATGCAGCCCCATATGCAGCCCCAGAGGTATATGCAGCCCCAGAGGTATATGCAGCCCCAGAGGTATATGCAGCCCCATATGCAGCCCAGAGGTATATGCAGCCCTATATGCAGCCCCAGAGGTATATGCAGCCCCATATGCAGCCCCAGAGGTATATGCAGCCCTATATGCAGCCCCAGAGGTATATGCAGCCCTATATGCAGCCCCAGAGGTATATGCAGCCCCATATGCAGCCCCAGAGGTATATGCAGCCCTATATGCAGCCCCAGAGGTATATGCAGCCCCATATGCAGCCCCAGAGGTATATGCAGCCCTATATGCAGCCCCAGAGGTATATGCAGCCCTATATGCAGCCCCAGAGGTATATGCAGCCCCATATGCAGCCCCAGAGGTATATGCAGCCCCATATGCAGCCCCAGAGGTATATGCAGCCCCAGAGGTATATGCAGCCCCAGAGGTATATGCAGCCCCATATGCAGCCCCAGAGGTATATGCAGCCCTATATGCAGCCCCAGAGGTATATGCAGCCCCATATGCAGCCCCAGAGGTATAAGCAGCCCCATATGCAGCCCCAGAGGTATATGCAGCCCCAGAGGTATATACAGCCCCAGAGGTATATGCAGCCCCAGAGGTATATGCAGCCCCATATGCAGCCCCAGAGGTATATACAGCAGCAGCAGCCCCAGGGCTGTATACAGCCACAGCCCCGGGGCTGTATACAGCCGCAGCCCCAGGGCTGTATACAGCCGCAGCCCCGGAGGTATTCAGACCCCCCATCAAGTTCCAGGGCCCCCCCTCCTTGCGCGTCAGCCTGTAAAGTAAAATCATACTTACCAGTGTCCAGTCGCGCCGTCCGTAGCTGCCGACATGACGATCCCGGGCTCCATTCAGCGTCTTCCGGCTTCCGACTTCCTGTGGTCGCGGGCAATGACGTCATTGCCCGCGACTACAGGAAATGCGGCACACGCTGAATGGAGCCCGGGATCGTCATGTCGGCAGCGGGGACGGCGCGACTGGACACTGGTAAGTATGATTTTACTTTACAGGCTGGCGCGCAAGGGGCGGGGGGGCCCTGGAACTTGATGGGGGGCCGGTATACCTCCGGGGCTGCTGCAGTATTTTTTTTATTTTTTTATATACCCGCGTATAAGTCGAGGGGGGACTTTTCAGCCCAAATTTTGGGCTGAAAAACTCAGCTTATACGCGAGTATATACGGTAATATTGTGGCCCTCTTCAGACAAATTAAAAATGACTTACTTTGGAAGACTAATAAGTTATACCATGTTTTGCATAATGACCTAAATCTTGACAACTCAAGGTTTTTAAATATATGGAAAGGTGACTTGGGAATTCATAGGGAAGTGATTTGTGGGCATTTCTCCAGCATACTCTCTGATATGTACGCCTTAATTTTGTGCTTGAGACCCAGTATAAGATATTCACAAAATGGTACCATACTCCTATAAAGTTGTATATTTTGGATTCCCGAAATTCCCCATTATGTTGGAGGGGCTGTGGCTTCAGGGGTTCTCTAAGGCACATATTTTGGTTTTGCTCAAAATTGAGACAGTTTTGGGTGGAGGTCTAGACTCTGTTAAATATTGTCGTGATTCTTGATGTATTCCTTAATATGGAAATGAGTCTGCTTCTTATAGGGCTAAAAGATATAAAAAAAAATGCAAGCAACCCTTAATCTTACATATACTTATGGCTGAAAAAATCCTTATTGCTTCACTATGGAGGGACAATGTTTCTGACCATAGAAGAATTAATGGATAGAATTGCGTCACACAATATCTATGAATACCTCTTTGCCATAAGAAATAACAACCAGCGTAGATATTAGGAGAAATGGTCTTCTTGGGTAGCACATTATCCTCCCACGTTGAATTTTACATATGATTAATGCACCAAGTTATGCATATTGATTAATCCATTTTGACATTATGTTGAGAAAATTCTTTTCAGTTATTAGTTGAAACTCTTGTTTGGTTTATAGTTGCTTAGGGAATATTTATGCTGATTGTTATTTAATCTTTATAATGATTTCTCTATGACATTGTTTATTGTTCTAGTTATCCCATATTTCTTGTTTTTAGTTTTCCATTCTACCATCTTTTATTTGGTTTTTAATTTTTTGATTACCTGCCCATTTCCTTCTTAATTTAAAAACACCTCTATGATTACATAGAATCTTATTGTTTTCCAAGTATAATAATATATATGTAACTGCTTTATTATTTATTGCATTTCTGTTAATTTTACTTATTGTTAATAAAAAGATTTGAACACAGGACTGGAGTTGCCCAGCCCTGTTCTACAGGAGTGTGTGCAGTGTCTTGCAATTTCATACCTCACACCTTCAAGCCAAAGGCCAGTGGCTTGTTCTCCAGAATTTGTATGGGGGTATCGAAGCATCTTTTACTTTGCAGAAACAATTGAACACACAAGGAGTGAACTAAAAAAGCTTTACAGTAGCAAGCCTTTTAAATTAGCACATGTTGGTACATGATGTAATTTTTTGGAATTATGTTACACTAATACAGATTATTTTAAAATAGGCACTTAGCACAGAGTATAATAATTCTAAACGGCACACATTTATATACAGCATATAAGTAAGTCCCACAAGAATCAGCATATTCCAATAAAATGGTGTACAGGCCATCAACATAATAGGGCACAGTCCATTAAGGGCACAGTCTATTAAGACCTTCAGTTAGGGGTGTTCTCAGTTAATAGGTCTATCGGTGAGAATTTTGCCCTCAAAGATTCAAGGAAAGTAGGGATGGACGAATCTACTCGCTAGGACTCGTTACTCGGCGAGTAGTAAGGGACTCACAGGACTCGGTACTCTGCGAGTTTCCCAGCGATTACTCGCACAGCAACGAGTCCAATGCAAATCAATGGCAATCCTAGTTTGACTTGCATTGGTCTGATTACTGTGCAAGTAATCACAGGGAAACTCGCAAAGTAACTGTTGTTACTTTGCGAGCCGACTCCAGCTGTCTGCTCTGTACAGGCTGCCGCAGCTCCAGGGTCCTAGAGCCCGCCTGCTCACAGAGATGATGCAGCAGAGCTGCGATTGTTCTCAGTTTGCTCATCCCTGTGCATAGACATCTATATCTATGCACAGGGGATGTAGCAGAGAGGACATTGCGTTTTGGACTACGTCGGACGGAAGAGGATTTTTTTAATTAAAGATGGAGTCCCTAATGGCTTTTTTTTTTATTTCTAATAAAAAATTTTCTCTGTGTTGTGTTTTTTTAACCCTTTATTGGAGATTCTTAGTGGCTGGGTCAAACGTGGCCTGACATTAAGAATCTCGGGCTTAATACCAGCTTGTATAACAAAGCTGGTATTAACCCCTTTATTACCCAGCGTGCCACCGCCACTAGGGCCGCTGGAAGAGCGGGGTTCAGCGCCAGAGGATGGCGCTTCAATGAACGCGCCATCTTCTGGGGCGGCTGCGGGCTGCAATTTACAGCAGGGGGTGCCCAGAAAGCTTGGGCCTCCCTGCACTGCGGATTCCTGCCCCCAGCTGCTTAGCTGTACCGGGCTAGACATAGAAATTGCGCGGAGCCCCATGCATTTCTTTTTTATTATTTCATAATATAGGCTCCCCTATATTCTTGTGTCCGGCCAGGTACAAATAGGCACCTGGGGGTTGGGGGCAGCCCGTCGCTGCCTGCTGGATCCGGCTGGTTCCAGAAATACGGTGAAGCCCACGCGAATTTTTTTTCTGACAAATCCATAAAACAATGTGAATAAAAGGGACTGCATCTTTATTAACCCCTGGACCATGGGCGAGGGGTTAATAAAGATGCAGTCCCCTTTTTAGGATTGTTTTATTGATTTTTCAGAAAAAAAATTACATGGGCTTCGCCGTATTTCTGGAACCAGCCGGATCCAGCAGGCAGCGCCGGGCTGCCCCCAACCCCCAGGTGCCTATTTGTACCTGGCCAGACACAAGAATATAGGGGAGCCCTTTTTTTAATTATTTCATGAATTTCATGAAATAATAAAAAAAAAATGCGTGGGGCTCCACGCAATTTCTATGTCTAGCCAGGTACAGCTAAGCAGTTGGGGGCTGGAATCCGCAGCGCAGGGATGCCCAAGCTTTCTGGGCACCCCCCGCTGCAAATTGCAGCCCGCAGCCGCCCCAGAAGATGGCGCGTTCATTGAAGCGCCATCCTCTGGCGCTGAACCCCGCTCTTCCAGCGGCCCTGGTGGCGGTGGCACGCTGGGTAATAAAGAGGTTAGGGCCAGCTTTGCATTATCAGCTGGCCCTAAGCCCGAAATTTATGGCGGTCACGCCAATATTAGACATGACCGCCATCAATTTCTATTAAACTGTTTTAAAAAAAACACAACACAACAATCTCAGCTCTGCTACATCAGGCAGCAGGCGGGCTCTAGTACCCTGGAGCTGCGGCAGCCAGCACACAGAGCAGACAGCCAGACTCTTATCTCTGTGAGTTTCCCAGCGATTACTTGCACAGTAAACAAGTCCAAAGCAAATCAATGGCAATCCAGAGTCTCTGACAAAACTAGGATTGCTTCAGGCTGAAGCTTCCGAGACACATCTGTGATTTGTAAATCGCACATTACTCGCTATTACTCGCTTCCCCATTCATTAACATTGGACTCGCTAGACTCGCAACGAGTAGCGAGTCCCGGGCTCGGACTCGCTAGAGTCAAGCGATTCCGAGTAATTTAGGACTAGCCCATCACTAAAGGAAAGTTTAAGGGCCATTTTAAAATTTCAAAGTCCTTACCTGGACAAAGCCGCATTTGCTGTTTTTGAGTAAATTTCTCAGGTTTTCCAATCACTAACCGAATTATCAATGTTTGTGTCAAATTTAGAACTTGCCAATATGTTTATGGAAGGTTCAATCATCTCTAACCTGGAGTTATGAAGGGAGCCTCCTTCAACTGAAAGCTGCAACTGGTCGCTAGGTGCTTCTCTCTGCCAAGTTCCAGTCTTGTCAATCCTCAAGGAACCAGGATGATTTGTCCAAGACCCCTTAATGTGCCTTACCTTTCTCTGGTCTCTCTGTCCCATAACTACTAATTCACCTCTCCTGTCAGCGCCTCCACACACAGAGTCCAGATCCAACAGCCACAGGGCCTGTCCGGTGACTGGTACCTGTCCCCTGACCCTAGTTTGGCTGCCTTCTCAGCAGTTGCTCCTAGTTGTGGCCACAGCTCCTTTAGACCTTGTGGCCTATGGTTCAGTGGTTTGGGCATACAGCTTCCGCACCACATTCAGGGCCAGTCCCTGGTTCTCGACCAACTCCTCCGCCTGACGTTCAGTGCCCGATTTGGGTGCACAGGTCGTTTTCACTCCACCTGTACCCCTGGGGTCTTCTCTGTCCTCTGCACAACACCTTCCTTACTTCTTTTTCACTCCTCTACTTATTTCACTCTCCTCTTTCTCACTGCCACCCCAACCTCCACCTTTCTTTGCCCTGTTCCCTCAACTGGGCCCTCCCCCCTGGTCCGCTCATGGACCCCTGGGTCCTAGGGTGTATTAGGTGTTTTGGTGGGAGTCTTGATTCACCATCTCGGTCTCTCAAGGACTGAGATACAACACCCGTAGAATGGGTGCAGTACCCCTGGTGGCGATCGGACCAGTGGGGCGCCACATACACATATTACAAATTATTTACTTTCAATTCTGCTTAAAATTTTTCCAAAGTTAATTCTGCGTCTTACAGATATGTTTCAGGAGATTAAAGGCTTTTTAATTGTGCATTTTATGACAAATTTATTTACTGCAGGTCAAACATCTTGAGCAAATTTGGTGAAGTCATGAAATGTGAATGTGATAATTCTCACCCCTCTGACCTTTATACATTGGGAGCATTGTACTTTAGAATATTTCAGTTTCAAAATGACTTTTAAGATACTATTATTAATAATTGACCTTTTTAATATGTGCAATTTAAGTAACAAAGACTTATAAGGTGACTTTATTCACACACATTGTAAGATTTTGCTTCTTTCCTTTTCATAATAAATGATATGGAGAACTGAGAGATTCTGCCATTCTCCCGAGGTGACACCTCCAACATCACACACCGGAGGAGAGGTTACTAGATGACTGGATTGACAGAAGCCGCTCTATAGTTATGATATCACCTTACACAATATTTACAATCACAGGTACAATCAGTTGTGAAGAGTTTACATTGTGCTGATAAATTCTGGATCAGGTTTCTGCAAAATGATGAACACAGAATAATTAACAAGACAATGAGTCTAAGTAGAAACCCCGAGAGGCCTCAGCGACAGGTCAGGAATAGACGGGGGTTACATCATGTGAAACCACCTGACACTCACATCTTCACATCTATTAACCAAGAATGTTTACTTATATTAAAACCAGCAATAAACTGTGGAAAAGAGAAGCACAATAGAGTCACTACCCGGGGAGAGGAAGGATTAGCAGGGAAGCCATATAGTGCTCACCTTGTGTGATTGTGACCCACAACCTAATGAAAGCGTTAGAGGCAGCTGCCGCAGGAACCTCATGCACCAAGGCAAGTCCATTATGCAGGATATCAGGAAAAATGGTATCAAATCCACGCTGCTGCCAAATGATCCAATTCAATACGAACGATGTAGCATATGGTGGTTTTTTCGACAGGTTTCGAAGCGTAATCCCGTTTCTTCATCAGGAAATGTCCACCAGCTCAGAACTAGTCTATAGTTTCTGATGAAGAAGGGTTACACTTCAGAACGCATAGAATAAATCACCATATGCTGCAGGCAGCAGCGTGGATTTAATACCATTTTTCCTGATATTGATAAAGCCGGGAACTCAAAACTAACCAGAGTAGACTGATTTGTATAAAGTAGCTACACAGGTATACCTGGTGTTGGCTGTACTCAAATAAAAGACACAGTACCTTGGTCTTTCACGAGAGAGTAGCATATTTTTTTATTGTAGTAAGGGTTTATATAGGTTACAGAAGCTTAGAAAAAATAGATTACATCATACAATGATGAATATGATGAATATGCATTATAGACAGTTTTGAAATAACTGGTGACCTTTAACAAAGCTACAGAAGATAAGAACGGTACACTTAGGCTGCTGTTCTTGGCCTCGGGACCATATCTTAAAAGCAAGGACAAAGAGAAAAATGTGCTGACTTATGCTCATCCTCAATGAACAAACTGTTACAGAAGTTTTTAGTAAAGGGGCTGTCACACACGTCAATATCGCTGTCAATATCAGTGCTGCACGTGAAGTTGGAGCGATATTGATGCGTGTGACATGGTGAATCAACCAGCGATAAATCGCTGGATGATCATGGTCAGGTTTTTGGACTGAACCGAAAACCTGGCAATGGTCGCCCGGTGTACACGCAGCATCGCTGCGTGTGACACCGGGAGACGCGATCAGCCAGCTCCCAGCACCTCTCAGCAAGCGCTGGGAGCTGGTATCCAGGGTAAACTGTGGGTAACTAGGCAGCGCGCGCTGCCTAGATACCCGATGTATACCTTAGTTACCAGCCTTCTCTGCTCACCGGCTGGTATCCAAGGCCCAGCCGGTGAGCAGAGAAGGCTGGTAACTAAGGTATACATCGGTTATCTAGGCAGCGCGTGCTGTCTAGTTACCCGCAGTTTACCCTGGATACCAGCCTGCAGACATCGTGGAAACGATATTTAAATCATTTCCACGATGTTGCTGATAAAATGATCACTGTGAGCCTGCCTGTGTGACAGCTCACCAGAGATCATCCATCAATGTTGCCAGTGATCAGATCGCTGGCAACATTGACATGTGTGACACCAGCTTAAGAACAGACAAGATAAGTATAAGAATGGCTTCTGGAGTTACAAAATGGCTGACATTGTGGTACATATGGAAACGTCTTTAACAACTCCCCTCTTTTATCATTTCTATTCTTGACCTATCCCTACCTACCCCAGGTCCGCATAGCCGTCCTACTTCACAATACGCAAGACTACTTCCTACGCATATTATGGAACATGATAATTCAGACGAACCCTGTTAGCCGGCCTATTCTATCCCTTAAACCCCATCTAAACTAAAGATTAATATGTTGGGTAATTTGAGGGGTTTATGAAAACATATGATATATATTATATACTGTAGGTTATCATGAGTCCCTTATACTGTATGTTTTACATGATATTATAGTTCTCATTTCAGTGTATCTTTGGTGGTGGAGGCAATTCCAGAGGATTTCCACAATGAGTGCAGTCGGAAATTTCCTCCTGAGTCTTTTTGTTGCACAGTACACACTTGTGTCCCAAGGTAGTGACTGTAGTCAGGAGCACTTGAGTACGCATAGCTTCAGTATCTTTATCTTTATTCTTTTTCATTTTGTATTTACCTGAAAAACATTTGCAGTTAGTTCTTAAAGTACCTTTACACGCCGCAACTACGGTGTAGCAACTGAGAGGCAATCCGGATTTCCGTTGCCGTGAGATTGCTATGAAATTGCGGCGTGTAATTGTGGAACCCGGTGGTGGTTTTTAAAGTTGCTCCCGGTTGCGGCTACAGAGCATTGTTCAAAAACCAGACGCAACCCTGAAGGTGAATTGCCCTGGTTTTGGCATAAGAACGGGCGATAGGGATGAAACCTACGTCGCCTACAGATTTTCCGGAGGCGTGCCACAGCGTGCTGGACACCACGCCCCGTGAGCGATGATTTGTGGGGGCTACTGTGTTTCCATTGGCTGCCCCTCAACAGGGCGACATATTTGAAGAGCTGTCCATTCAGACTGCACAATTGCAATGGCGTCATGTATTAGCCAGCCTTCCTGCGCAGGCTGGCCAATCAGGACGCTAATGTGTTGTCTAATCGGCGTGTTTGGGTCGCGGAATACACAAGTCTGTCACGCCTATGTTTTGGCGGCGCAGAACATGTATGCCCACATTCCTTTGGGCATTGCGGCATGTGAAGTGCCGTCAGGAGTCAACCAGATGTTTCCCAATGTTGGTGTGGGAACTTCCAGAACGACACATCACCTTAGGTTGAGGGTGCAATTGCAGCGTGTACATACGACATCGGCGTTCGGAGGCAACCGTCAAAAACGCGCACACGCACGTTCGGTTGCCTCTGATCGCCGCCAAAAGTTGCGGCGTGTAAAGGTACTCTTAGAATTTTCTTGACAAACATCACAAACAACTTTACCAGTACAGCAATAACCAGTATTCTAAATTCTCCCTGTATTACAAAATGAATTATCCCAGTTATCCATTCACCTACACCCTTAAAGAGATTATTTATGACAAACCTGTGAGATCGAACAACACTTTCATGTCACTTTCATATTTTACTTTCATACCTTTTCACATACTTTCTTCCTTCCCCTCTCCTCTATTACTGCCTTCCAAGTGAACTGATCAGCTCTCAAGTAATCAGTTCCCATTTTTTTTCATAACCCAACTCGAACATTCTATCGACTTTCCTAAATGAACCTTCACATGTCTCCTGCCCATTGTTGTGGTGGATCCTCGTCCCATTGTGAGTTTCACTGCTTGTCTTCCTTTTTCTGCTGCAACCCTCATTTTTCGCACTGCTTAAGTTCTCCTTCTACTGTTCTGAGAAGGAAAGTATTGAAGACAAACAAGAGTAATGAACAATACTTCCCCAAGGTCACCTTTTCAGTCTTTGTGAAACTTCCTGCAGTGGGATGCATAGATCCAGTTAGTCTTTGCTTCAAGCTTCACTGAGGTGGGTGTAGTGAGCTGAATTTGGTTTGGACTTTCAAATCTGGGTTCCAAGCTTTTCCTCACGTGTTTCCGGACTGTGACTCAGTCACCAGGTTTTTGGGAGTGTGTACCTTCCAAGGAGGAGGGATCTAGAATGGAACTGAAAACACATTTGTGAATTTGATGCAATGCATTTTGTAAAGCTCCTAAATGTGCTGTCATATCAGAGTGTAATATCTGTAACTGCTGAGGAAAATACAATCCTGTCTTTGATGGTTCCCCAAATAGTATCTCATAAGGACATAACCCAGTCTTCTTGTTTGGTGTTACCATTACAGAATACCATGCAAATGTACTCCATACCTGCACACAACCTCAGAGAGTAATTTCTTTGCAACAGTTCGGGCGGTGGCTTCGGCAGTAGGCCATGCTTCTGGCCATCCAGAGAATAGGTCCATGAAGACCAGCACATACTCATAGGTGCCTACCTTCGGAAGCTGAACAAAGTCAATCTACTCATTTTAAAAGACATAACAATAATGAAAACATTCCAGGGAACTGAGGAGTGGATAGAAGTAGGTTTGGTTGTAAATCTTGTGATGTGCCAACTTAAGAATGACAGGTATGTATCACATAGACAGAGATCTGCTGCGATCTTACTCCAGGATGATTGCTGAGACTTGTTGTTCCACAAGTCTCTATAGTGTGATACAGGCTGGAGATAAGGGTTAACCAGAAAGTGATGGATGGATCTGGTAAACTACATAATTCTCAGGGGGTGTGTTGCTGCTGATATCAGGTGGCCTCTCCCTGGTCACATGGATCTGATGTCAGCAAGCTTTGTTGCTGTTTGGAAGTGGCTGGAGTGGCCATCTTCCTGGAAGCACATGGTAGAGAGACCATGTGTGTTGGGAGCATGCCCCAGAACTCTGAACAAAGAACGGGACCTGAAATCCTTATGTAAAATCAGACCAAGGCCAGTGGACGCTTTGTATGGACACTGTTTGTGTTGATATGGAGCCTGAAGAGAGGTTCAAAGCTTGTGTCTCCTGCCTGGGTTATGAGGATATGACTAAACCAAATGAACTTTTAATCTGGAGAAACATTTCCTTGTGCTACCTTGAAGATCGGCAATCTGATTGAGTACCCCATTATAGTGACTTATAAACAAAGTGGTTACCACAAACTTTATTAGGGAAAGGGAGACAGGGAAGACAAAGGGAAAAATGGTAGGTTATCTAAGAAAATGTGAAAATGCTTACATATTTATAATATAAAATGTTATATTTATTTATAGGAATATACTTAAATTTACCAATAATATGTGGATTGATTGCTCTCATAGGGAGAAACAGAATAGTAATCTTGTATTTGTGAAATATTTTAAAGGCTAACAAAAGTAAATTAATTGATGACACAAAGCAAGCTTTTGAGACTTCTCACGTCTCTTTATCATATGTAAGTATAGGTACATACATACATAAACTTAACTAAACTAAATAATAAATATTTAACCTGAGATAGTTTGTGTATATATGGGATTAAGAATCCCAATTGACAATAGTGCAGAGTTTCATTCAAAATGTATTTTACTATTTCGCATCAAGTGCTTCACCTAAATTCTCTATGGTGCTAGTATATGTAGTTTAGGGTTGACAATTCTGGTCCAAGGATTCCATTTTGTCACCCCAATCACACACGTTTCCTCATGTGTCAAAAGTCTCCAGTTGCCCTACTGATTGTGGGTTAACACAGATGACTGAGTATGCAGAGCTGTTCATGGATACTATAGCCTAGGAATCAGAGGTCTGCTCCAAAGGTTCACTGAGTCAGGAGGAGGAACTGATCTGCACCTATGAACACAAGCTTTGAGAGTCATATCCAAGGTCAGACAAAGAAGGTACTTGGCATAATGTAGATCTTCATTATCAAACTTTAACCCTGCTGGCGGAGACAATGAGGCTTGTAATGATAATGAGACTCAGATTCCTGAGGTGGACGCCA
>JARQOC010000003.1:10541359-10661883 GCA_033576535.1 Allobates femoralis | reverse complement strand
ATATGATGCTCCATCTGGATCGGCTGTACTATATCAAGTGATGAAAACTACAAGTTGTTAACATTTTCCAGATACAGCGAATTCCTAAAAATTCAACCCAAGTTCAATTTGTGGCACTTCAGTTTGTCATTACTAGATTCTCCCCCTGCACAAAGTAAGGGGTGAAATACATTATCAATTGATGGAAATTATTGCTGGACATTTGCTGGAGTTTGTGGTTGGACAAGTTGTGTGTTAGGGTGCTTTCACATTTGCATTCCCCTCCGCAGCGTTCTGAGGAGGGAAGTCGCAATGTGAGCGCAGCACCGCAAGCCCCTATCTTTTTAATGGGAGCGCACGGTGCTGCGCTTGACTGCGCATGACCGTGCGCACCCATTCACTCCCATATGTGATCTGTGTGCAGGCGGACGCCTGCGCACAAATCACCTAGTCTCGTCCGCACCAGAAATGCAACATGTTGCATTTCTGGTGCGGACAAGGCTGGGTGATTTGTGTGCAGGCATCCGCCTGCGCACAGATCACATATGGGAGTGAATGGGTGCGCACGGTCATGCGCAGTCAAGCGCAGCACCGTGCGCTCCCATTATAAAGATAGGGGCTTGCGGTGCTGCGCTCACATTGCGGCTCCCCTCCGCAGCGTTCTGCGGAGGGGAACGCAAATGTGAAAGTAGTCTTAAGGCCATGTCACACGCTTCAATATCGTCAGCGATATCGCTGAAACGTCACTGTTATTTAATCGCTTAAGCGATATTGTTTGTACGTCGTTGTGTGTAACCGAACGATTTTTAAATGAAAAATCCTTTGATCGCTCGTTGCAGATTTGTAATCCTGACCGCAAATTTAAAATCGTTCAGGAGATCTATGCTTGTGACTCCGCACAAACGATATCACTAAATTGTTCGAACGATCTTGATCACGTGACTTTTCAGGCGATATTGTGATCGATATTGAAGTGTGTGACATGGCCTTTATGTTGCATAATAAGGTTGGGAATGTCTAGATCTACCGCACTGTGCTGGACTGGATTACAACATCATTGGACCTGCTGGAAGCTCAATTTCTGGGATCATGCTCCAAACATGGGTGGAAATGAGATGTCGGTGCAGAGATCTGACAAGAACAATGGTTTAATCCTATCATGTTTGATACTGTATTTCTGATCTGTGTATCTTAGGGTGCATGCCCACATAGAGGTTTATGGTCGGTTTAGCAGCAAAAACCGCCGGAGGTTTAGCATAGGTTTTATTTGAATTTATTTAAATCCTAAGCAGCGTTAGGACTTACAAGTAACCCTATGTAATCTGGAAAACGCTGTGCATACAATGTCGGTTTATGTGAGCGGATCTGCCAGAGGTTGAGCGGTTTCCTATCGGTTTAGGAGCATACAACATGTCAATTGTTCTCAGCGGTTTGTGATCATTTCTGACCCTTCCATGAACAAAATCCTCCAAAGAAAACCGCTTTTAAAACCGCCGGAAAAACCGACTGTAAAACGCTGTTCAACAGCTCTTAAAACCGCTGGGAAACCGCTGAGAAACCGGTGGAAAACCGCTGGAGACTTCAGAGCTCAGGAGTCTAGGCTCCTTCAATTTTCCACCGGTTTACTGACGGTATGAACGTCCCTAAACCTCTATGTGGGCACGCACCCTAATCCTATCATGTGTGATACTGTGCTTCTGAGCTGTGTATCTAATCCTATAATGTGTGATACATTCTTGCTGAACCCTGTATTCTGAGAATAAATGCTCCTGCCCTTCCTCCATGATGATAATCTGCAGATTCTCTGTATATTGGCGTCTGTGTAACAGAAGGGAGAATGTGAAGTTGTCTCATCCGTGTAAGCGCTCAGCAGTGCCGGCAGCAGTCACCACTCCACACAGCGCTAGTGCTGAAATCACCGATCCCGGAGTGACGTCCTGCTCTGCAGCCAGTGAATGTGGCTGATGCCGGGTCTGAGTGTTTTATTAGAGGGTGACGGAGGCCATTTACAATCCTCTTTCTGTACATACCGGTTACATTAGAGATCTCTCCTTCTGAACATGGGACGCAGTCATAGCAGCAGGTGTGAATTGTCTCTCTCGCCTTTTTCCGGCTTCCAGGTGAGCATTGATCTGAGCATCGGGATACCGGGATCTGAAAAATAGATGAGGAACTTTACTGGGGTGAAGAAATTTGCAGATCAGGGGGAAGACGAACAATTTGTGATTTGATCCATTCAAATCTCAACAAAACATGCTGACAAACACTTTACACATTGTTAGAGATTGCATTATCCACAGAAGACTCATATGGCTTCAGGTACAACTGTGTGAGTGTCACTGTAATGCCCTGCAGCTATCATATCACATGGGGATCAGGAGGGACTATCATAGCCAGTGCAGCCAGTATAAAAGCTGAGGCCGGGAGGGCAGCTGATATATATGTGATGTAGAATAGTGAGAGAACAGCAGTGCTCACAGCTCAGCAATAGAGACTGGAAGAGAAAGTCCTAAACATTGCATTACTACTCAGTAACATGTTACACAACTGCAGCACTGAAGGAAGAAATAAGTGAACTGCAGATGGTATAGCCGAAACAATGTATCCCCTCAAGTGAACCCTGCTATCAAGCGAGCTCGACCACCATGGCACCCACAAAGATTCTAATGACCCAACCCTTTCCATACAAGCTAGTTCAAGGTGCCCAGATCTTGATAAAGCGGTCATGGGAATAGGTCTCCCAGCTCGAAAGCTCCTCCAATCTATAAATATCGTTAATTTTAACTAGCCTTTCCTCCAAACACGAGGGAGTGTGTTGTTTCCATTTTAAAACAATTAGGTGTTTTTCAGCTCCCAGGATTACAGGAGTTAGGTGACGGTCCTGTTTTTTAGGTTTGAAGTTACATGTAGGGAGGGATAAAACCCAGGGTCTTTAAGGTAACATTAACGTTAGACCAGAACTTTTGAAGTCTCCAGCAGGACCAAAAAATGTGGATTAAAGTTCCTCTCACTGTCCCACATCTCCAGCATAAAGGGGGGGACTTAGCTAATCCCAGAAGAAAGAGCTTCTCTGGGGTATAATACCACCGTGAAATTATTTTATCCTGAAGCAGGAGGCATCAAGAGAAGCCATGGGAGTTAGAGCACACCATATGTTTATCTTGCGGAGATAGGGAGACATCAAGTTCCACCTCCCACGAATGTAAGAATAAAGGAAGGGTAGTCGATTTATAATTAAGGAGGTTAATGTAGATTTTCCAAATAATTTTCAGAATAGTTGGGTGCACCTTCGTAAGGATTTTCAGCCAAAGCCACTGAGGAGGTGGAGTGGTCAATTGTTTGATCTACGCCATAAAATGTGATACATGTATCTGCTGGAGATAGGTAACTGGGTGTCTTTTAGCTCCTAAGAGCCATACGTTTGTGCATGGTATTATGTCACTTAATTGTTGAGAAATTGGCTTAATCGGCATCTTATCCATGAAATAGCACGCAAGTGGGTGGATTGGTATTAACAAACGCCTAATTAATAAAGTTTAGAAAGAATGTTATCAAATCCAGTTCCCACTGGAGGGCACGCTGTCCATAGTAGTTTTTTTTTTTTCCTCTTTACCCAAAAGTTGCATGTCGATATGATTATAATTGCCTTGATACACTAGATGAGTCTGTTTTAACCATCTGGCTAGGTGCAATAGGAGGACAAATCAGGGAGACCTAAGCCTCCCGCGCGTTTCAAGAGTAGCAAAGTCTTAAAAGGAAGCCAAGCTTGTTTGTATTTCCAGATGAACTTGGCAATGATTCGATTATAGCAATGAAAGAAGGATTTTGATAAAGAGATTGGGACCATGTTCATTACAAAAAATAATTTTTGGAATAATGTGCGATTTAATTGTATTAACTCCACCTAGCCAGGACAAAAAAGGAAGGTCAAAGGATTTTAAGAGACTCTTAGTTTTACCCCCTTCCTGGAAAAAAATATGTTGGAAAAGGGTGCATGGGTCGTCTGTGATGTATATCTCTAAATATTAAATTCACTCGCTAGTCCACTTGAAGGGGGTAGAGACTTGAGTGCCCGAATGTCCACCCTGGTGACCAAAATGTTAAGAGCCTTGGACTTGTCAAGTTTCATCTTAAAATTGGAGACTTCTCCAAACAGGGAAAAAAGTTCCAACAGCTTTGGGATGGCGGTCCTCTGATTGGAGATCATCAGCAAGAAGTCATCCGCAAAGCATCAGTCTTCAGCTCTAATTTATTAATTCTGATCCTCTTAATCTCTCTAGTTTGTGTAATAGCTTGTATTAAGGTTTCCATCACCAACACAAATAAGGCTGGGGAAAGAGGGCATCCCTGTCTGGTACCGTTGCAAATCTTGAAGGGATCCGACAGAATCCCATTTACCCTGACCCTAGCTGTAGGATAGGCATACAATGACAGAATAGCTTCAGTGAAAGGAAGAGGGAAGGCAAACCTCTGCAAAACACATGTCATATAGTGTCAACTTGTACGGTCAAAGGCCTTCTCAGCATCTGTAGAGAGCATGGTGAGGGCCTGACGTGTGTGCTTTGCATATGAAATAGCCTGCAGAACTCTAGTAGAGTCATCTCTACCCTCCCTTCACTGTACAGCCTGGTTAGGGTGAACCAGATCAGCTAGGACTATATTTATTCTAGTGGCCAATATTTTGGCCTATAATTTCATATCTGCATTAAGTAGAGAAATTGGTCAGTAATTGCTGCACAGGGTGCCATCCCTCCCCTCCTTAGGAATAATGGTGATGTATGCTTCTAGAGATTGTGGAGGGGGTGTTGAACATAGAAGAAATTAGTTAAACAACTCCACCAAATGGGGGATAAAAATATCTGCAAATGTTTTATAATAGATAATTGGGAAAACGTCTGGGCCGGGGGTCTTTCCATTAGGATTGGCAGTTAAAGTATCCCTCACCTCCAGTGCCGTGATTTTACTTAGAAGTATTGTTTGACGTAAGGGGGAAATCTCAAGCAATGAAAGTGTGACAAGGAACTCATGGATACAGTATGTCGAGCAGCAGTAGTGAGATCTTTCATGGATTTGGGCGAATGTAAGTTATACAGGGAGTGATAGTGTCGTCGGAAGGTCTCAGCTATATCCTTCTACTTGACCACCCCGTCACCGCCATCTGTATAGACCTGTCGAAAAAAACATTTCTCTTTTGTCTTTTTGTGACATTCGGGAGGTACATTTACTTCTCCTGTTGCCATGCATATTTAAACGACCTTTTTTGGCTTCAAACAAATAATTCTCAAATGCATTAAACATAAGTGGGAAACTCTGAGGTTGTGATGGAAAGGGGAACAGGTTTGGTGTTGGAGATGTACTTTGAGTAGGTTTGAGATTAGAATAAAATCTGTGACATTCCAGGTCCATAAAATTCACTTTTATTTAGAAAATAATAAAACATGTTTGGGGGGATCACACTTTGCTGCAATGGACGACAGCCTGTTTCGCGCAGACTAGCTCTGACCTGAACTGTGTGTTTCCTGAATTTACCAGGGCTCTCTGAGCACCATGCCTACACCTGTCACTCATCCACCTGTTCATGATCAATGATTAAGCTTGAATCCTGGGCCAAGCCTTTTCCCAGGCATCCATAGTGTGCCATTTTGAAAATGTTAACTCTGTGGAATAGATGTCACTTTTCCGGGTGTGTGCCCACAATTTGAGCTTTTTTTTGCAGCTTTTGGGCCGCCTCAAGTTTTTTTTATGCTTTTGATTTTGCCTCCTATTGAATTCAATCAGGTTCTGGAGGTTCGTTAAACTTTTTGCCAAACTATTTGGTAAACGTCTGAAAGTATGGCAAACTGAACGGAACTTTAAAAGGTCACACATCTTTAGTAATGAGCCATTCATGGGAAATATATCATCCCGGCATCACAATGGACAAGGTATAAACCCTCTAAATGTATAATAAATAGGCTGTGCCGAGAGAGAAGTGACACCACAGACAAGAGAAGCCAAATAAATTAAACAAAACATGCAAAATATATGCACAATGAATGGATAAATAAACAAAACTAAGGTTCTTACGTTCTCAGTCTTAACTTTAATATTATTTTCTATTTTTTGTGTGTTTATAACTTTCATTTTATATTATGACAAACCAGAGTTTTATGGATGTGCAGCCATGTGACCCGGCTCCTTATGCCCAGGTGCGGCAATGAAAAGGGGTAAAAGAAAAGGGGAATAGAGTTTATGTGGATGGTTCATGACGCCACCCATGGTTTGCGGCTAGGGATGGCCACCGCTGCTGCAGAATCTCTGGGGATGATGGATAGCAGCTGGGATGGGGCGGCTCTCCACGGGTAAAGCCAATCCCCGGGGCAATGTAGATAGTCTATGTGTAGGATGCAGTATGGAGGTTGCGCTGAAATAACTGGAGTCCACAGCAATAAACATTTCCTTTACCATTACTTGTCTGTTACGTGTACAGTCCGGGGTACTGATTTAGATGTTACTGGGGAGCTGGTGGCCTGAAAGCAATTGGATAATCCACCTAGCCAGGTAGGTTGGAGTCCTCCCTTCTGCGCTTTTCACTTGTAGGCTCCTGCTGCTGCTTGAAGCTAAGCTGCTTGCCCTCTCTCCTGGATGTGCCGTATGACAGGCAGCTTGAGTCCTGTTTCAGGGCTTGCTCCTCGGTGGAGACCCCGGGCTCTAGTATGCTGCTTTGCCTCCTGACACTGTGTGGCTGGGAAACCAGGAATTCCCCACCTTAAGTGATATTTACTGCCAGGACATCAGACCCTGCACAGCCTCGGACCCGGTGCCTGTTCTCTGCACTTTCCTCTGAGGCGAGCACGATGCTCCTTGGTTCCCCAGGCTTTCCTCTCCTTCCTTCTCAGACTCACTCCATGGTTGTTCTAACTAATCCCACCTCCAGGCCAGACCTTTATACAGGGAAGCTCCACTTAAACCGGGTTCTAGAGCTCCCCCTTCTGGTCTGGAGACAGGAAAGTGTTGCTTGCTGTGCCACCTGAATAGAGAACCCCCTTTTTGTTTCCAGGCGTACCATTGGGACCCTGGGGTGCTACATATGCTCACAATCTGGAGGTGCTGTGAGCTGGATGCAGCGCCTCTGGACCTCCAGGAACCCAAGTGTGCATGTAGGGTGACAGCAGCAGCCCTGTAGTCACCATCTACAGTGGGTGCAGGGCGGTTTTCCCCTGCATGCACCCGATGGTTATCTCTTACGACTATGCAGCATGAAATTAACATGCTACAGAGGAAGTCCAGAAACCTGGGGAGAAGCATAGTGGACATGGCATTTCTTGAAATCCCATTCACTATACTGGTCCTGTCCAGCTCAGCGATTTGGATGCAGTACAAACACACTGCATCCAAAATGCTACAAATCCTGATTGTGACCACACACCCTTATAAACAGTCCTTCAACAATTTCAAGTCCACAATAATGGCTGCAAAATATACCTACTTCCCATTCCTCATATCATGTTGTCCCCCAAGGTTCAGTTCAGTTCTAGGACCCCTGTTCTACTCCTTTGGCCTGGGGCAGGTCATAGAGTCCTACAGCTTACAGTATTACCTTTATGCTGGTTACACGCAGATCTACCTCTCTGGACTTGTTATCACTTCCTTACTAACCAAAATCCCACAATATCTGTCTGCTATTTCATCCTTTTTAATGCTCAGTTTTTAAAGCAGACCATGGAAAAACAGAATTCATCATCTTTCCCCATCTCACGCTACCCCTCCACTCCATTCATATCTATTACACATGATGGCTGAATAACCCAGCTATCATCTGCCAACAAAGATACGGGCTCAGCTCTGTAGCCAACATCAAAGAGAGTGAGCCATCTTGACACACCATTATGTCATATTTCATTAAGGGGTTAACACAGAAATGTTTTTATAAGAGGAACCTGGATGCTGTATATCTACTTTACTGTGACACTTTCTTCACATGTGGTGGAAATGTAGGAAGACATACTACCTCTGGCCTGGTATTTGTCCTCCGGTCTCCAACCATCTTATGGACAATAATCTTTCATATGTGTGTACTTTCCAGATTAAGGATTGTGGGTTTGTGGATGGAGGGAGGTAAGACTTCTATAGACGTTCTGTTGGGAGATCTCAATTTAAGTTTATGGCTTCAAGGGCACTAAACAAGAAAGTCTCTCTTTATACCAGATAGTATTTATGGTTGACAAGAAACTTCAAGCCCCGATGGAATCATTAGTGGATGGAAAGAGCTGGATTCAAACCTAGACATTGTATTATTACTTCACCTTATAGAATTCTGTGTATTAAATGTTATATTTACAATTTAACAAACTGTTCAGATAAAAAATTAACAATAAAAAACATAAACTCCCCTGAACGTTACACTATAGACTCTTTCACAGTCTCGGGACTCCTTTTTGGCCACCCAGATAAGGTAACATTTGTTGAAAGTAAAATCTTGTCCCCAAACCAACAACGGACAGGATTCTGGCTGTAGGAACCGACTCTTGGAATGACCTGACTATCTGATAACAGTTCTGCATTGGACTTTCTGACTTGTTGTTCCACTGTCTATAATCTACTTCAGTGCAATCAGCTTCATCTCTGGTGATACATTTGGATAAACATTTGTGCAAAACATGCAAGAATAGTCATCTGTATCCACATCTCTTCCCAAGGCTACTCTGCCACATTCACCATCGAGGAGCCAATGTGAACTGGAGAGACTTAGCTCCATCATGAGAAAAAAGAGTCACGTGACAGTAATTGGGTCTGTAATTATTGTACAGAGTCTGGACATGAGATACAAGCCCTCTCACAATGGCTCCATCTCTAATCTCTACAATTTATTACAATATATTTACCATGTGTCATTTTTATGAAGATGCCTAACCTGTTGGGAATATGAGATGTGATGCGTTATATATGGGGTCAAGTTGTTAGTTCCATTAAAAAGATCCTAATATTCTCACCTTATTATTTCTCCCATATCAGTCATGTATGTACTATCTATTATATAATCGCGAATCGAAAAAAGCGCCCCTTCACGCGCACTTTCCAGCGTGGTCATGTGGATACGAATTTAACATTGGGCGCGAAGCGCCCAATGTCGCGCGAGCAATGGCCGTTAGGCCATTGCGAGTCGCTGGCCCAGGGCGAGCAATGGCCGCGAAGCGGCCATTGCGAGTCGCTGGCCCAAAATCGATCCACAGGCCCGGCCACAACCTTAGCGAGTTACCGCTCAGGTAGCGCGAGCAATGGCCGCCAGGCCATTGCGAGTCGCTGACTGAGCCGCAACTCGCTCCCCGGGGACCATGGAGCGAGTCGCTGACTAAGCCGCAACTCGCTCCCCGGGGACCATGGAGCGGAGGCGGCACAGCCGCCTCCGCTCCCCGCTACCCACAACTCCCCCCCACAATGTCCGCACAGCCTCCCCCAGGGCCAAACAGGCCCCCCCATGTACGCACACCTACCCCCATGTCCGCATAGCCGCCCCCATGTCCGCACACCTACCCCATGTCCGCTCATCCTACCCCCATGTCCACACAGCCCCCCCATGTCCGCATAGCCCCCCCCCATGTCCGCACACTCACCCCATGTCCGCACACCCACCCCGCAATAAAACCACCCCGCCGCACCTAAGGTCCTACCCCCTAAGTCCGCCGCCGACACCCCCTAAGCCCCCTGCCGCTGTCACCCCCTAAGCCCCCTGCCGCTGTCACCCCCTAAGCCCCCGCCGCCGTCACCCACTAAGCCCCCGCCGCCGTCACCCACTAAGCCCCCGCCGCCGTCACCCACTAAGCCCCCGCCGCTGTCACCCACTAAGCCCCCGCCGCTGTCACCCCCGCCGACGTCACCCCCTAAGCCCCCGCCGCTGTCACCCCCTAAGCCCCCGCCGCTGTCACCCTCTAAGCCCCCGCCGCTGTCACCCCCGCCGCCGTCAACCCCTAAGCCTCCGCCGCTGTCACCCCCGCCGCCGTCACCCTCTAAGCCCCCGCCGCTGTCACCCCCGCCGCCGTCACCCTTTAAGCCCCCGCCGCTGTCACCCCGCCGCCGTCACCCCCTAAGCCCCCGCCGCTGTCACCTCCTAAGCCCCCGCCGCTGTCATCTCCTAAGCCCCGGTCACCAAGCCACCCCCCTGCCGCTGTCACCCCCTAAGCCCCCGCCGCTGTCACCCCCTAAGCCCCCACCGCGGTCATTCCCTAAGCCCCAGCCGCCAAGCCACCGCCGCCGTCACCCCCTAACCCCCCGCCGCTGTCACCCCCGACGCCGTCACCCCCTAAGCCCCCGCCGCTGTCACCCCCTAAGCCCCCGCCGCTGTCACCCCCGCCGCCGTCACCCCCTAAGCCCCCGCCGCTGTCATCCACTGCCGCCGCCGCCACCCCCTAAGCCCCGCCGCCTACCCCCTAAGGCGCCGCTGTCCCCTGCCCCTATCGCTAACACCTAATGCCCTAAGCCCCCGCCGTCCCCTAACCTAACGTCCCCGTCGATTACTTACATGCCTTCAAGTCATCTGATCGTCCGTCCGATCCTCCGTCCGGCCAGGCGTCCTCTTCCTCCGGCCCCGGAGATCTTCTCTCTTCTATCCGCCATCTCCAGCTTTTCCTCCGGCCCCGGGGATCTTCGGTCTTCTTGACGGCAACTTCCACCTCCGACGTCCTCTTCCTTCTCATTAAGATAGAATGGACGAAAAATCCGCCATTCTAACTCAATGAGATGTGAAGGGCTCTTCTGATTGGTCGCTGGCTACTGCCCTCAGCCAATCAGAAGAGCCAGAGGACAGTTCTCCTTCAGGTCCGCTCTATTTCCCATTGACTTACATTACCGGTGTGTCGGCGATTTTATGGCCGCCCGCCTGGTTCTATTTGTCGGCCATAAAATCGCGGACACACCGCTAATGCATGTCTATGGGATTTTTAAAAATGGCGCCGCGATTCTCATTGGTCGCTGTCTGCTAACGCCGACCAATCAGAAATCGCGGCGCCATTTTTAAAAATCCCATAGACATGCATTAGCGGTGTGTCCGCGATTTTACGGCCGACAAATAGAACCAGGTGGCCGGCCATAAAATCGCCGACACACCGCTAATGCATGTCTATGGGATTTTTAAAAATGGCGCCGCGATTCTGATTGGTCGCTGTCTACTAACGCCGACCAATCAGAAATCGCGGCGCCATTTTTAAAAATCCCATAGACATGCATTAGCGGTGTGTCCGCGATTTTACGGCCGACAAATAGAACCAGGTGGCCGGCCATAAAATCGCGGACACACCGCTAATGCATGTCTATGGGATTTTTAAAAATGGCGCCGCGATTCTGATTGGTCGCTGTCTGCTAACGCCGACCAATCAGAAATCGCGGCGCCATTTTTAAAAATCCCATAGACATGCATTAGCGGTGTGTCCGCGATTTTACGGCCGACAAATAGAACCAGGTGGCCGACCATAAAATCGCCGACACACCGCTAATGTATGTCAATGGGAAAAAAAAAAGGCGGACCACAAGGAGAACTGTGTGTCACTTTAAATAAATAATAAATTAAATAATAAATAAAATAATTTAAAAATCATTAAAAAATAATAAAAATAATAATAAAAAAATAATAAAAAATTAAATAAAAATAATAATAAAAAAATTAAAGATATGTGTGTCACTTAAAATAAAAAATAAATTAAATAATAAATAAAATAATTTAAAAATAATTAAAAAATAATAAAAAAATAAAAATAATAATTAAAAAATAAAAAAAAATTATAAAAAATTACAAAAAATAATAATTAAAAAAAAAATGCTAATAATAATTATATTATGCTAATAATAATGATATTAATGCTAATAATTATCCTATTAATGCTATAATAATACTAATAATGCTAATAATTATGCTATTAATGCTAATAATAATGCTAATAATGCTAATAATTATGCTATTAATGCTAATAATAATGCTATTAATGCTAATAATAATACAAATAATGCAAATAATAATCCTAATAATGCTAATAATTATGCTATTAATGCTAATAATAATGCTAATAATGCTAATAATAATGCTAATAATGCTAATAATTATGCTATTAATGGTAATAATTATGCTATTAATGCTAATAATAATGCTAATAATGCTATAATAATGCTAATAATGCTAATAATTATGCTATTAATGGTAATAATTATGCTATTAATGCTAATAATAATGCTAATAATGCTAATAATAATGCTAATAATGCTAATAATTATGCTATTAATGCTAATAATAATGCTAATAATGCTAATAATTATGCTATTAATGCTAATAATAATGCTAATAATGCTAATAATAATGCTAATAATGCTAATAATTATGCTATTAATGCTAATAATAATGCTATTAATGCTAATAATAATGCAAATAATGCAAATAATAATCCTAATAATGCTAATAATTATGCTATTAATGCTAATAATAATGCTAATAATGCTAATAATAATGCTAATAATGCTAATCATTATGCTATTAATGGTAATAATTATGCTATTAATGCTAATAATAATGCTAATAATGCTAATAATAATGCTAATAATGCTAATAATTATGCTATTAATGGTAATAATTATGCTATTAATGCTAATAATAATTCTAATAATGCTAATAATAATGCTAATAATGCTAATAATTATGCTATTAATGCTAATAATAATGCTAATAATGCTAATAATTATGCTATTAATGCTAATAATTATGCTATTAATGCTAATAATAATGCTAATAATTATGCTATTAATGCTAATAATAATGCTAATAATGCTAATAATAATGCTAATAATGCTAATAATTATGCTATTAATGGTAATAATTATGCTATTAATGCTAATAATAATGCTAATAATGCTAATAATAATGCTAATAATGCTAATAATTATGCTATTAATGGTAATAATTATGCTATTAATGCTAATAATAATGCTAATAATGCTAATAATAATGCTAATAATGCTAATAATTATGCTATTAATGCTAATAATAATGCTAATAATGCTAATAATTATGCTATTAATGCTAATAATAATGCTATTAATGCTAATAATAATGCAAATAATGCTAATAATTATGCTATTAATGCTAATAATAATGCTAATAATAATGCTAATAATGCTAATAATTATGCTATTAATGCTAATAATAATGCTATTAATGCTAATAATAATGCTAATAATGCTAATAATTATGCTATTAATGCTAATAATAATGATAATAATGCTAATAATTATGCTATTAATGCTAATAATAATAATATTAATGCTAATAATAATGCTAATAATGCTAATAATAATGCTACTCATGCTAATAATTATGCTATTAATGGTAATAATTATGCTATTAATGCTAATAATAATGCTAATAATGCTAATAATAATGCTATTAATGCTAATAATAATGCTAAGAATGCTAATAATTATAATATTACTGCTAATAATAATGATATTACTGCTAATAATTATGTTATTAATGCTAATAATAATGCTATTAATGCTAATAATAATGCTAATAATGCTAATAATTATGCTATTAATGCTAATAATTATGCTATTAATGCTAATAATAATGCTATTAATGCTATTAAGGCTAATAATCATGCTATTAATCCTATTAATAATGCTTTTAATGCTATTTTTAATTCTATTAATGCTATTAATTTATTAATGCTAATAATGCTATTACTCCTCATAATAATGCTATTAACGCTATTATTAATGCTATTTATGGTAATAATGCTATTCATACTAATAACAATACTATTATTAGTACTATTATTGCTATTAATAATGCTATTAATGCTAATAATAATGCTGGTAATGGTAATATTTATGCTATTAATGGTAATAATAATGCTATTAATGCAAATAATATTGCCACGTTCTAGAATCCCGATGCATTTGCATCGGGCTCACAGCTAGTCTATTATATAATCGCGAATCGCAAAAGCGCCCCTCTCGGCGCTACTTCCGGCGTGGTCATGTGGATACGCGCGAAGCATTGGCCGCGAAGCGGCCATTGCGAGCCGTTTTAACTCAACTCGCAATGCCCGCGCAGCGGCCATTGCAAGTCTAACTCGACTCGCAATGCCCGCGCAGCGGCCATTGCGAGTCGTTCTAACTCGACTCGCAATGCCGCCCGAGCTGCCTCCGCTCCCCGCTACCCACAACTCGCCCGGGGACCATGGAGCGGAGGCGGCGCAGCCGCCGCTCCCCGATACCCACAACTCGCCCCACAACTCGCCCGGGGACCATGGAGCGGAGGCGGCACAGCCGTCCGCTCCCCACAACTCGTCCGGGGACCATGGAGCGGAGGCGGCACAGCCGCCTCCGCTCCCCGCTAACCACAACTCGCACGGGGAACACCCCCCAATGTCCGCACAGCCCCTCCCAATGTCCGCACAGCCCCACCCCCAATGTCCGCACAGCCCCACCCCTAATGTCCGCACAGCCCCACCCCCAATGTCCGCACAGCCCCACCCCCAATGTCCGCACAGCCCCACCCCCAATGTCCGCACATCCCCACCCCCAATGTCCGCACAGCACCCCCCACCATGTACGCACAGCCCCCCCCGCAATGTCAGCACATCTCCCCCCGCAATATCCGCACAGCCCCCCCAATGTCCGCACAGCTCCCCCCCAATGTCCGCACAGCACCCCCCCACCCGACGCCGTAGATCACTTACCTGTCTTCATGACATCTGCTTCCTCAGGTCCAGGTCCAGGTCCAGTCCTTCCTTCGGCCCGGCCCACGAGTCTTCCATCCGGCGGTCTTCTGTCTTCCTCCACCGAGTCGTCCTTCTCATTGAGTTACATAGCGGATAATGCTGCACGCTGATTGGTCGCTTCTTCCCATAGAGAAACATGGCCATGTTTCTCTATGGGAAGACGCGACCAATCAGCGTCCAGGATTATCCGCCATGTAACTCTATGAGATGTTTGAGCGGACCTGAAGGAGAACTGTGTCTCAGGCTCAGGCTCACTTAAAATAAGAAATAATAAATAAATTTAATAATAAAAAAATAATAAAAAAATAAATAAAAAATAATAAAAAAATAAATAAAAAATAATAAATAATAAAATAAAAAATAATAATAAAAAAAAAAAAAATGCTAATAATATGAGCCCTATGAGCGGACCTGAAGGAGAACTGTGTCTCAGGCTCAGGCTCACTTAAAATAACAAATAATAAATAAATTTAATAATAAAAAAAATAATAAAAAAGAAATAAAAAATAATAAAAAAATAAATAAAAAATAATAAATAATAAAATAAAAATAATAATAAAAAAAAAAAATGCTAATAATAATGATATTACTGCTAATAATAATGCTATTAATGCTAATAATTATGCTATTAATGCTAATAATAATCATATTAATGCTAATAATTATGCTATTTATGCTAATATTAATGCTAATAATGCTAATAATAATCATATTAATGCGATTAATAATGCTATTAAGGCTAATAATCATGCTATTTATGCTATAATGCTATTCATGCTAATAATATTGCTATTAATGCTCTTTATGCTAATAGTAATGCTATTAATGCGATTTTTTATGCTATTAATTCTATTATTTATGCTATTAATGCTATTAATAATGCTATTAATAATGCTATTAATCCTATTAATGCTATTAATAATGCTATTCATGCTATTAATAATACTATTAATGCTATTAATGCTAATATTAATGCTATTAATTGTATTATTACTGCTATTAATGCTATTAATAATGCTATTAATGCTAATAATAATGCTCTTACTGCTAATAATAATGCTATTAATGCTAATATTAATGCTAATAATGCTAATAATAATCATATTAATGCGATTAATAATGCTATTAAGGCTAATAATCATGCTATTTATGCTATTCAAAATGCTATTCATGCTAATAATATTGCTATTAATGCTCTTTATGCTAATAGTAATGCTATTAATGCGATTTTTTATGCTATTAATTCTATTATTTATGCTATTAATGCTATTAATAATGCTATCAATAATGCTATTAATCCTACTAATGCTATTAATAATGCTATTCATGCTATTAATAATACTATTAATGCTATTAATGCTAATATTTATGCTAATAATTGTATTATTAATTCTATTAATGCTATTAATAATGCTATTAATGCTAATAATAATGCTATTACTGCTAATAATAATGCTATTAATGCTAATAATTATGCTATTAATGCTAATATTAATGCTAATAATGCTAATAATAATCATATTAACGCGATTAATAATGCTATTAAGGCTAATAATCATGCTATTTATGCTATTCAAAATGCTATTCATGCTAATAATATTGCTATTAATGCTCTTTATGCTAATAGTAATGCTATTAATGCGATTATTTATGCTATTAATTCTATTATTTATGCTATTAATGCTATTAATAATGCTATTAATATTATTAATAATGCTATTAATGCTATTCATGCTAATATTAATGCTATTAATGCTATTAAGGCTAATAATCATGCTATTAATCCTATTAATAATGCTATTAATGCTATTTTTAATTCTATTAATGCTATTAATAATTTTATTAATGCTAATAATGCTATTACTCCTCATAATAATGCTATTAACGCTATTTTTAATGCTATTTATGGTAATAATGCTATTCATACTAATAACAATACTATTATTAGTACTATTATTGCTATTAATAATGCTATTAATGCTAATAATAATGCTGGTAATGCTAATAATTATGCTATTAATGGTAATAATAATGCTATTAATGCAAATAATATTGCCACGTTCTAGAATCCCGATGCATTTGCATCGGGCTCACAGCTAGTAGTATATTATAATAGCAAAACAAGAAGGAAAAATGCATATTTTATGTCCAAGAATCTAATTTTATGGGTCACATTTTCTTTGACAAAGGTTTTCACATCTTTACAAGATTAAACTCCTCTTATCACCATTGTGCACTGAAACCAAGAGCCTCATCTTGACGGCGATGTCGTGACATCAAAACATGAGCCGACACCATTCAATGGGACTTTTATACCAGAACTGAGGAGCATGTGGGGGCAAAAGTGAGCAGCAGAGGTAGTCAGGAGAGCATCGGTATGTCTATTTGTTCTTCATTTTACGTTCTTTATGCTCTGGGATCTCTTATCACATAATAAGGGACATTGCCCGGTAATAGTGGAAGCCGATCACCAGGGAAGGAGGATCAGAGCCGGAGGTTGGAGCCAGAATACGTGTGTAACACTCAGAAAGATCATCTTCCTACAAAAGGGGCTTTCTACATCTGTCCTCTACCTCTGGATAATATTGGATGAAAAACACAATAGTATTTTTCTAATAAAGTCTGAGAGAATTCTAAGAATTTTAGAAAACCTTTCAATAAGTTTCTAAAAGCACTTAACGAAAGCCAAGAAACACTTCAAAGCCTTCAAGGTGCTAGATTGAACATATCCTTTATGGGATTGTATAGGTCACCAGTCACACAGGTACGTGTGGTGCACAGTGTCTGGCTTACAACCTATTGATGACGCCCATACTATTAGATCAGGCGGGCTGCCCAGCACCATATAAGTGCACCCCACAGGAAAGACACCCCAATTCACCCAACCAACACTAAAGGGCCCGGCTGCATCCTGCATAAATGATAAAATGTACAATAAAAAAGCTGAAAAATGATGTATAAAATACATGAGACAACACGTCTATTCCCAACTGTCCTCCCACCTCTCCTCCTACTCCCTCTTTGACCGTCTACAATCTGGTTTCCGACCCCAGCACTCCACCGAAGCAGCCCTGACCAAAGTCACCAACGACCTACTGACCACCAAGAGCAAGCGACACTACTCCATCCTCCTCCTTCTCGACCTTTCTGCTGCCTTTGACACAGTCGACCACTCCCTCATACTTCAAATTCTAGAATCTATTGGTATCACTGACATAGCTCTCTCCTGGATCTCTTCTTACCTAACAGACCGGACTTTCAGCATCACCTACTCCCACACCTCCTCCTCGCTCTACCCCCTATCTGCTTGAGTTCACCAAGACTAAGTCCTGGGACCACTACGTTTCTCCATTTACACCCTTGGCCTTAGCCAACTCATTGAGTCCCACGGCCTTCAATTGTCCACGCCCTCATCATCTCCCGTCTCAAATACTGCAACCTTCTGCTCACTGGCCTCCCGCTACCTCTCTCGCACCTCTCCGAACCATCCACCTGTCGCCCCGCTACTCCTCGGTCTCACCCCTCTGCCAAGCCCTTCACAGACTCCCCACTTCCCAGAGATCCCAGTTCAAAACCCTAACCTTGACATACAAAGCATCCACAACCTGTTCCCTCCATACATGGTCTCCGATACCTTACCTCACACAATCTGCGCTCCTCTCAAGAAGTCCTTGTCTTCTCCACGCACATTTCCACCTCCCACAACTGCATACAAGAGTTCTCTAGTGCATCTGCCAACACATCAGACACTCCCCTACCCTGAGAACCTTCAAGAAAAACCTGAAGACCCACCTCTTTCTTCAAGCCTACAACCCACACTGAGACCTAATCCGCTGCACCATCTCACCCTCACCTCTCCCCCTCCTACTGCCTCCCCACCCATGCCCTATAGACTGTGAGCCCTCGAGGACAGAATCCTCTGCCCTACTGTACCTGTATGATTTAATTGTCATTATTTTACGTTCTTGTTCTTGTCAGCTCCTACACATGTAAAGAGCCATGGGACCAATGGCGCTATATAAATATATAATAATAATAATATTAAGGTGTTAACCCTGCACATATCACATCCTCACACTTTGCTGCAGGACAATATTATCATTACTTGGCTTTCTACATTCTCCATCTTGTTTTTATTATTATTTTCTGTGGTTTTTTATTCCTGTTATTTTGTATTTTAGTTTTTGTTGTCAGAGACTAAAACAGATATACAGGTAATGAATTACAGAGTGACTCAAGAGCTTATACATGTAGATGTAGAATATATCAGATTACCTATAGAATCCATAATGATGATTAAGGGCAGATGGAGCTTTCTATAATCACATGTATATATAACACTTCTTACCTCCCCAGGGGGTTTCCATGTTATAGACTGGGTATTCAGGTAAAGCTCTTGACTACTGGCACCCCATGGTGTAAAATGTCCTACTTCAATATTTTGTACAACCCTAAGACCGGTATTATATGTGAATCTCCAGTTTGTTATCTTATATGAATGTACGGATTCCCCTTGGTCATTAAAGAAATATGTCGGCTTCATTGGATCCGGTAGATTCTTCATCATTTGTATGTAGCGCTGTAACTTCCGTGTGTATTGTAGAAATCCGGTTGTGGAACTTTCTTGATATTTGTCTTTTATAAATAAGAACATTTCATGTAGAGCTTTGGCCAGGACTTCTACTGCGTAATACAGTCTCGGAGAGACCCCTGATGACAGGTAATTCATTATACTTGGCAATGTATACTCAACTGAATCATTATAATCATTATGTGTCCAATTGATTGTAATGAAGGAATCTTTATCTGCATTTTCTCCTCTTGAATCTAGTATTCTCCATAACTTCTTATCTTCAGAATCAATGAAAGGTTTGCTGTAGTTTTTCACGAGATCTTCTACACCTGGGAAAGGTTGTGATGAAATCTCCACTACTAGACTCCCATTAAATAATGGAAAGACTTCATTCTGAATCATGAAACTGGAGACCCAGGATGGTGGAAAGATGAAAGTTTTGTCAATAAATAGAGATTCTAGTAGGTATACATTCCTAATTGCAAAAGAGTAGATCCCACACATTATAATGATATTGACTTTTGGATTCTTCAAAATTGATAAAATATCATCAAAAGTCATTTGACCTGTAAGTTTTATGATGAAGGCGGCACAGATCCCGTGTTCTCTCATGTATTTTGTTAGTATTTGCAGTTCATTCTCTCCAGTCTCATCATCTGATACTAAAATCCCAACCCAGGTCCAGCCGAAATGCTCCAACAGTTTGGTGATTACCAGATTGTGGATGTGGTGATTTTGGACTGTTCGGAAAACATGTGGATAAAGGCGTCTATCAGACACTGAAAGGTCGGTGGCTCCATAACTGATCTGCAAAACATAAAAAAAAATGATAAACTAATGATCTGAAGAAACACCTTAAAGGGGAACTCCAGGGAGAGAAAACGTATTAGTACAGTTCCTGCCCTCCTACATGATGAAGCAGAGCCGTACACTGCAGTTCTAGAATCTACAGATCTTTAATAAATCGATAAAATCATACCTGCTCCTTTGATCTCCCCCCTCCCTCATGGAACCCAGATTTATGCCTGTCAGCTTCATCCAGGAGCGGAGAAGGGGATGTTTGCCAGGGGCATGGCAGGAGGTGTGTCAAAGGCATGGCAGAAGATGTGTCAGGGGCATGGATACTGGGTGCTTCAGGATCAGCCCACCCACACTTCATTATAGGTAAGGATGTGGCCATTGGCCCCATACTCACACATACAATCCAGCCCCTGATATACCATCCTATGTGAGATGGGGTCCAGGCTTGAGATAGCAATCATGTCACCAAGCAGATAGAAATACATGCTATGATTGTCTGCTGTATGATGATGCATAACGTGTACTGTTATTGTGAGGATAGAAGCAGAGGCAAATCATTACATTGATCAATTCCATGTACATTGATACATTGCTGCATGGTCTCTCCTCCCCTATAGGAACATGTTATCTTCCAATCCCTCCAAATTTCCATAGACCATCCACCCATAAATCTATCTATCTCTCTATCTATCTAAAAAACAGAAAAAAGGAAACAGCACAAACTTCATATAAAATTTGGGTGCAATACTTCCCGGTCAATGCCGTGTTCACCTGCACAACAAATATTTCCCAAAAACAGGCAGCACTCCAGTAATGGGTGAAAAGGAAGGGTTTAATGCAGCCCTTTGAGGCGTGATGTTTCAACCCCACAGGGTCTTCCTCAAGCACAGTGTTACTACAAAAAAAGTGCAGTTTTATGCTAAGATGTCACAATTGACAATTAAAATCATTATACCAAATAGTCATATTATACAGTCATCATAATTACACCATTAAGTGACATTGTGTTACAGTATCATAAGAATTTCACACAATATGACATTTTATAAAGTGCTCAACTCATACAGCATAAAAACGCTAATTAGTGGTAACGCATTATAAAAAGCATCTGTATACCTTAAATAAACTTCATGCAGGGACGCCTGGTGTCCGCCCATTCCACAATACTGTATGTCTTCCATGATTGCCGTATACAGCGGCGTCTTCCAGGTTTTCAATGCGCATACCCAGAACTCGCAGATATTACTGCGCATGCGCAAATCGTGCATCATCACTGACATCATTCCACTTACACGCTGACGACAGCTCCACCATGATTAAGATGGGCAAACACATAAAAAACTGCCCACACTGCTCTTACTTGACTGCTACATCCATTTGAGCTTAAAAAAGCTCTAGAATTACTAATATATAAATAATGGGGGAGAAGGGGCTGAACACTTATAAGACATATAAAGGGTCCCAGAGACCACCCCACAAATATCTAATTGGATATAGTGGAGTTGTCAGTTAGCATGAGAAGGAAACCAATGAGGTTAATCAGTGGTCCCAATTCACACACACATGCACTGGAAATGCCTCATCTTTTCAAACATGTCACACATACATACCAGGTCCAACACATCTCCATATAACAAGAGCAGATAAAAAATGTCAGACAGTAAATGCATGAAAATGGAGCCACTTATATTAACTATAATCCTCCAAAAAGTAACAAGACATGATCTCTTTTTTGCCAATACAGTAAAAAAAAACATGGAAAGGGTTTCATCCGTGCGTTCCCCCTACCATACATTTCTTGATGTCATGGAGAGAGAAAGAATTGTTCCTTAACTTCTAGTATCTATGCAAAAACTACTGATAAGAACAATACACTTTTAGGCTAGGGTCACACTTGCTTTTGCAATCCAGTCACTGGACCCATAGACTCCAATGTTAACAATTGTTTGCCAAAGTGCAATCTGTGTACTGGATCCAGTTTTTGAGAAGTCAGGTTTTAATAGGGTTTGCAACATTTTTTGGCCTTTTAGCAAAACCTGATCAGTTTTTTAACATAGGACCCTATGGGAACCTGATCCAGTACCTGATGGTACCTGATGGTACCTCATCCGATAAAAATGCCTCCAAACAGACAAGGGGAAAAACTGGATCCAGTAATGCATCCAGTTACTGGACCCTATCCTTATATTCAAGTCACCATCCACGTAATACGATTGAGGCGTGATGCGGTGCATGGAAAGACAACCTTGGATGATGTCTGAAAAATTCAAAGAGGTTATCCGAGTAGATTTTTGAGACAGCAAAGGAACAGGGTTAATGAGATTGACCGAAGCACATTATTAAACCCTAAGGAGAAGACAGACTCCAAGAGAATAGTGTTTGGCTAGGGTCACATTGAAAACAAGAATTGCATTCACCGCATTCAGATCCGGATGCGGTGAACGCAATGCCGGTCACACACATTTTTTTTCTAAAATGTGTGCAGAATACCGCTGTGCAGTAATCGGATGGCTCAGGATGTGTAATCCTGAGCCATCCGGCAACTGCATAGTTTGCAGATCCCGGCTATTGCTGGGATAAGCAAACTGTAGTATGTATATTAAAGAGTTCAATTTACTACCTAAAGCAATGTTTGAGGTCTGTAGGGGGGGCTTAGACCCCCCTACAGACCGGCCGCCCTCTCCGGTGGTCTTCTTCTACAATTGTCCCCATGGCACGGGCTCCTCCGAGCTCTGTGCATGTCAACCCAAGTCGTCCACCCCCGTATCACTATAGAGGGGTGCATACACCCCTCTTGTATAGTTATTCTTGTAATATGTTGAGAAAATGAAGTATTATTAAAGTGTACATATAAGTGCATAATTACGTGCTCTCGTAGCGCGAGTCCAGGGAATGCCATGGGCGGGGCTGTTTTCTGCAGCCTCCGCCCCCTCATTCATTACGGCCGCCCCCTCTGGGCTTCAACCAGTGTTGTGAGGGCGGCCGCGTCATGAAAGGGGCGTGGCTAACCATGGCACACCGTTAGCCACGCCCCTTTCATGACGCGGCCGCCCTCACAACACTGGTTGAAGCCCAGAGGGGGCAGCCGTAATGAATGAGGGGGCGGAGGCTGCAGAAAACAGCCCCGCCCATGGCATTCCCTGGACTCGCCCTACGAGAGCACGTAATTATGCACTTATATGTACTCTTTAATAATACTTCGTTTTCTCAACATATTACAAGAATAACTATACAAGAGGGGTGTATGCACCCCTCTATAGTGATACGGGGGGGGACGACTTGGGTTGACATGCACAGAGCTCGGAGGAGCCCGTGCCATGGGGACAAGTGTAGAAGAAGACCACCGGAGAGGGCGGCCGGTCTGTAGGGGGGTCTAAGCCCCCCTACAGACCTCAAACATTGCTTTAGGTAGTAAATTGAACTCTTTAATATACATACTACAGTTTGCTTATCCCGGCAATAGCCGGGATCTGCAAACTATGCAGTTGCCGGATGGCTCAGGATTACACATCCTGAGCCATCCGGTTACTGCTGTGCGGTATAGGGAACCGATGCGAAAACTGCTGCCTGCATGATTTTTAACGCAGGCAGCAGTGCCGGAGACGGCCACCGGATGGCTTGTGAAGCCATCCGGTGTTTTGCATTGGCTCCTATGAGGAGCGTTTCCTGGTCCGGTTTTGAGCTTTTTGAAAGCTCAAAACCGGATCAGGATTCTATTCAAAAAACGGAGATGTGACCCTGGCCTTTGTCTCTGCTTTGGTCAAGAAAGTGGTGCTGTGGCTAAAATTATACCGAATCATCTCTCTCTAATGGCCTATTGGATATAGCCGAATTTAGTGATTCCCCCTCTCTTTTCCTATCATCGGGCGAGAAATTTGAAAGATCAATTGGTACATTCAGACATGGTCCCCCTAAAAAACAAACAACACATTTCCCTTACTGGGGTAGATTGAAAGGGATGTTACCCATGTCTGAATTGGATCAATTGTACATCAATGTTGAAGGGATCTTACTGTGTGGATAACTGTACACAACAAGTGTATAAGATCAATTTCTTTCTAAGGTGTGAGTCTGATCATATTATCTATTACTTGAATGCCCATGCCATCTTTGGTGCATAGGAGAGACGACGTGCGATTTTAAAACCAGGTTCAGTCAACACAAGTATTCGATCCACAAAAAATGAATGGATCTCCCGGTAAGGCTAGGGTGACACTTGGGAGACTGCTTTTTTTGAAGGATCCGTTTCCAGATGCGTTTTTTTTTGCATTTTTTAATGCATTTTTTGTCATTATGTGTCACCGAAAAGGCACATATGTTAACGCATGGAGCACATATGTGGCATGTGTTAATGGATGTGGATGCGTTAACGAATAAGGTCCCTTTTTTGCAGGATTTTTTTTTTAATTCAAGGCTAGCCACACCCCTCAGTCAATAAGAAGACCAGGTAATTTGGGGGTGTTGCCATTAGCCATTTGGACATTTTGTGTTTGTTAGGAGGCTCTGTGTTTCTCATGGAAGATTTACTGTTCCTGGAGCCGCACTACCTTGCGTTACGTCGTCGGCAGTTGCTAAATGCCAGGCGTAACCGGCCTTGGGTATGTGAAGTTAACCTGCTCAGACCCCAATATGGGTCCTTCCATGTTCTCTTCCATCAATTGCAGAGTTTCCCGGTGAAGTTGCAGCATTATCTCTGGATATCCATGGCCTCATTTGACACACTCCTTGCCCTGGTGGCCGATGACATATGTCACCAGGATACACGTTGCCGGCCGGCCATATCCCCTGCCGAAAGACTGGTAGTGACTCTGAGGTATGTGTTGTTGGCCTGCTGCCTTGTTTTCTGGACACACACGTCATGTCATATGTGTGTATTCAGAAGTAATGGTGTGCTCATTTTCATTTCAGGTACCTGGCCACAGGGGAGAGTTATGCCTCCCTTCACTACCAGTTCCTGATTGGCCGGTCGACCATCTTTGGCATTGTGCCTGATACGTGCGAAGTTCTGTGGGCGAAACTACAGCCCTTGGTGATGCCAGAACCCACTGCTGAAATATGGCTGGTCTGGGTCACTAGCCCTAGTCTGATGGCTTTGTCCTACTTCGTACCGGTAGTTAGGTCTCGGGGACTTGGAGTTCCTGCACCCCACCGGGTGTCTCGTGGTTAGGGGCATACAACTTTCCCAACCAAATCTACAGAGCCGGCACTCTGGTTTCTCTGGCCCAGCCACCAGTGACCCGGATTAATTGGGCTTACCTGGCTCCTTCAGTCTTTCACCAGTTTCCAGCTTGGGCTCCCAGACGGCCATTAGTGGTGAAGGCCACCGGGCCCCGGGTGGTTGCAGTCTGGTTCTGATGTTGCTGCAGTGCTCGTTGTCATGTTCACTCTCTCTCACACTTCAGTGTCCTAACTTGGTGTTTCTGGGTTTTGTCTGTTTGTCTCCACCTCTCTGTCCAGGTTCTCTCTTTCTTCCCACCCACTTGAGCTACTCCCGCAACCCCTCATCTGACATAGATTAACTAGGCTCAGGGTCGGAGTGTGTATGTGTGGATGTTGTTGTGAATTGACCATCTTACCTGTCCTGCTGCAGTTCAACCTGTGGCCGGCAGGTTGCAGGGGGCGCCACAAACACAGCTCAATGTGTTTTGCTTTTTGTTGCTTCTGCATGGGGACATACCAATGTGTTGCTGTTGCTCCAGGGACATGGCCTTGTAATTAGGGAAGAGGTCGCTGTAGATGGTAGACCACATCTTGTTATAATTGATTACATTTTGGTGTCTGGGATGGCCCTGGTCCCACAGAGAGCTCTGCGGCTCCACCAAATTTATTAAGGTTTTGCTGTCTATTTTGGGTTTCCCTGCCATAGACGGAACTTTCCTCTGCCACGTTTTCCTGTGGCCTACGCAAAAAAGAATGGAAGATGGAGAGAACATCAATGAAGGCACACACATCTGATTGATTATTTGAAAAATTTGGATAAATATTTCAGTGCCAGGAGAGCAGAGCACCCATTGCCCTTCACCAAAGTCACACACGGCTAGTTGTAAGCACATACGTGATATATGGGTAATATCAGTACATATGACAACAGGAGCCTTACAACTCAGGAACAGCCTTGTGCACAATCTTGCTTCCTTTTGCTGTGGCTTTAGACCGTGTGTCCGATGGATCCCTCACCTATGCCTGGGAATGAAACAGACATATGTGTTGTGTGTTAAAACATACACACATGTAAAATGGCACACAATGTTTGAAACCCATATGTGCCTGACTGGCATAACCTTACGCCAGCTGGGAGATGACCAGCTCTTATGAGTGTTTATTTCTCAAATTTCTTGCTTTGTTTGTGAGTCTTGTTGCGCTTTTGTTGTTATGGGGTTAAAAAGAGAGAAACATGGGTTAATTCATTCCAAAAACAAAGCACGTTGTCATGAGGACCACTCACATGCACCAACAGTCACATATGGATACTCACGATGATGTTGCCCATCAAACATATATTGTTTATAATATAGATTAACAAACAAATTACATTAAAAACCAGGAGAGCACGTAAGGTGGATGAATCATTCCTGGAGAAAAACCAATATGCGGGAAGTAACCTCACATGTAGTGCCATCCGAACCAAAAACAATGGCACACCCTGCTTTGTAAGTCATGAAGACTTGGTGTTACGTTTGTGGTTGGAAGACGAATACACACATATAAGGCCTTTAAAACAACTTTAAAAATATGCCCTTCGGTCCTGTTTGTAGCCAGATTCAGCCGAGTGCAGCTGAGGTAGCTGTCCCTGCTGAAATGGTGCTTAACCACTTCACAGGGGACAGCTCCCTGGTGCTGAAGTTCAGGGTAGCTCACGCCGAACTTCAGCAGCCGGCGTCCGGTTCCTGGATCCTCCCGGATCCTCCCGGATCTGGGTAATCCGGCGCCAAAGACTCCCATGTTAGGGAGCGCTGGATTGTCCCAGATCCGGGAGGATTCAATTTGGGCAGATTTTTCACCCCGGACACAAAAATGCTGCAAGCTGCATATTTGTGCCCGGGAGAAAAATCCAAATACACCTGGATCCTCCCAGACAGATAGAAACCAGATGGCAGATAGCTGCCATCCGGCTCCATCCGGCCCCATAGGGCTGCATTATGGCAAAATTGGGTCCGGGGCTGTCACGTTCACCCTGGACAGCACCAGACCTGATGGTGCCGTGGTGTGAAGCCGACCTTATTCGTTTGGCTGGAGGTGGTCATCTCCTTGAAAACAGAAGGTTAACTTGAAAGAGGGCCCATACATGTAGGCATGTGTTAACATATCTTTACAACAATAAGGGACAGTGGCCACAGTATTGGAAAGCACAGTGATAGTTAATAACGTGCTACATGAACACATGAATGTGTGGTATACTTGGGTCATTGTCTGTTACAACAAAGAAGCACGTGTGTGTGGCCATGTGTGGCCTTTACCAGCACGTGTGCAGACAGATACAAGCCACATGGTAACAATGTGGCCAACAAATCAGGCCCTACATGTAGTCTTGGGCACACGTGACCATGCCCACATATGTACATATCACTACACATGTCCACCACATGGCACAATGCGAATCTTCTCAACTATGTGAGATATTATTCATGTGGCCAAGATGAATGTTACGCCGTGTCACACAACCCCCCCCTATAAAAAGGGTCATGAGGCATCACACATGTATTTGTACAGTGATCTCAACTGCAAATGTGCTGTGGATGCTGGTTACAAATTTCTGGCCAGCAAACACATCATGTGACAGGTGTGTCATACATGTTTTTGCAACCAATTTTCAACATATTTGACAAACATTAGACGTGTCCACAATGGCATGGCATCACTGATCACAACACACAAGACTAGTTAAAGAAAACTCAATGAAGACTAAGAGGCAGAAGAGTCTGACAGGGTCTCCACTTCAGTTAGGTCGGAGTCAGACATCTGTGGAGGTAACACAAAGAGAAGGCCAAAATATATGTGTTTAGTATGTGTGATTGCAACATACATGATCAGCACATGTAACACACATTTGTACATACCTTGAAGGGGCAGATTAAGCTATTTGTAATGACACACCTGGGGGCAAGGACACACTTCCTGTGTTCCATCCCCCAATATATGGCATGCACAGGTCACGTGACCAATGACATCATTGATTTCTGGCCGGCGGTGACCAATCAGCGAAGTGGAGCATGGCTTGGCAGGGGGTTTGAATCCCGCTTCGCTGATTGGTTGCTGCCGGCCGGCGGCGACCAATCAGCGAAGTAGAGCATGACTTGGCAGGGGTTTTGAATCTCGTGCCGCTGATTGGTTTCTGTTGAGAGTGGCGACAATTCAGTGGTGCGGGATTCATATTTCCTGCCGTGCCGCTTCACTGATTGGTCACTGCTGCGGGCCACGGCGACCAATCAGAAAGGTAGTGCAGCTTGGTGGGGGATTTGAATTCCGGCCGCCAATGTGGGTGTTCCAATATGACGGTCGGGGTACTACCACTGCAAGCTGACGCCGGTCATCTCCCAGCTGGCTCGCCGCAGACCTTTGTGCGGCAATAGATGAGCTGCAGCTACCGTCGGATCTCCCGATGATAGCCACGGCCGGACGCATGTATCCTGGCGATAGTGACGCCGATGCATCGCCGTCGCCAGGTTTCAGCTTGGCGCGAGTTGTGAATGCGCGCGGCTGTTTTGCATATGCTTCGCTCATTGGGAGCAGGACAGGATGGAGCTAGCAAGGCAGGATGGAGCCAGCAGGGCAGGATGGAGCCAGCAGTGCCGGTGTGCGGTGGTGTCAATGTGAAGTGTGAAGTGGTGTCTGCGGTGTGTGGCAGTGTCAGTGTTGTGCGGCGGTGTTGGTGTTGTGTGGCGGTGTCAGTGTTTAATCGCCGGGCAAGACTAATCGCAGAAAGGGGCGAGGTAGGATGGAGCCAGTAGGGCAGGATGGAGCCAGCGGGGCAGGATGGAGTCAGCAGTGTCAGTGTGCAGCGGTGTCAGTGTGCAGTGGTGTCAGTGTGCAACGGTGTAAGTGTGAAGCGGTGTCTGCGGTGTGAAGCGGAGTGCAGCGGTGTCTGCGGTGTCAATATTGTGCGGCTATGTCTGTGTGTAACGGTGTCAGTGTTCAGTGGCCGGGCATGACTAATCAGTGGGGGCAGAATAGAGCGGGGCAGGATGGAGCGAGCGGGGCAGGATTGAGCAAGCGGGGCAGGATGGAGGCGGGGGGGCAGGATGGATGCGGTGGGAAGAATAGAGCCAGCGGTGAAGGATGGAGGCGGCAGGACAGGATGGAGCCGGCGGGGCAGTATGGTGACAGTGGGGCAGAATGGAGCCGGCGGGGCAGGATGGTGGCGGGGGGGCAGGATGGAGGCGGGTGGCAGGATGGAGTGAGGGGAGCAGGATGGAGCCGGCGGGGTAGGATGGTGGCGGGGGGGCAAGATAGAGCTGGTGGGGCAGGATGGTGGTGGAGGGCAGGAGGAAGGTGGGGGGCAGGATGGAGGCGAGCGGGGCAGGATGTAGCGAGTGGAGTAGGATGGAGTAGGGGGGCAGGACGGAGCTGGGGGGCAGTATGGAGCAGGGGGGCAGGATGGAGCAGGGGGGCAGGACGTAGTCGGGGGCAGGATGAAGCGAGTGGGGTAGGATGGAGCTGGAGGGGCAGGATGGAGCTAGGGGGGCAGGATGGAGCAAGCGTGGCAGGTAGGAGGCGGCGGGGCAGGATGGTGGCGTGGGGGCAGGATAGAGGTGGGGGGCAGGATGGAGCGAGCGGGGCAGGATGAATCCGGGGGAGCAGGATGGAGCCAGTGGGGCAGGATGGTGGTGGTGGGGGCAGGATGGAGAAAGGGGGCAGGATGGAGGTGGGGGAATCAGGATGAAGCGAGCAGGGCAGGATGGAGCGAACAGGGCAGGATGGAGCCGGGGGAGCAGGATGGAGCCAGCGGGGCAGGATGGTGATGCGGGGCAGGATGGAGGCAGGGGGCAGGATGTAGGCGGGGGCAAGATGGAGCAAGAGGGGCAGGATGGAGTGAGCGAGGCAGGATGCAGCCGGGGGGGCAGGATGGAGAGAGCAGGTTAGGGTGGAGCTGGGGGGGCAGGATGGAGCCAGGGGGGCAGGATGGAGCAAGCCGGGCAGGATGGAGGTGGCGGTGCAGGATGGTGCCGAGGAGGGCAGGATGGAGTTGGGGGAGCAGGATGGAGCCGGTGGGGCAGGATGGTGGTGGGGGGGCAGGATGGAGCCAGGGAAGCAGGATGGAGCTGGCGGGGCAAGATGGTGGTACGGGGGCAGCATGGATGCGGGGGGCAGGATGTAGGCAGGGGGGCAGGATGGAGCGAGCGGGGCATGATGGAGTGAGCGGGGCAGGATGGAGCGAGTGGGGCAGGGACAGGATGGTGGCGGGGGGGCAGGATGGATCCGGAGGGCAGGATGGTGGCAGGGGGGCAGGATGGAGCTGGGGGGGCAGGATGGAGCCGGCGGGACAGGATGGAGCGAGCGGGGCAGGATGGAGGTGGCAGTGCAGGATGGTGGCGTGGGGTCAGGATGGAACAAGCGGGGCAGGATGGAGTCGGGGGAGCAGGATGGTGGTGGGGGGGCAGGATAGAGACAAGGGCAGGATGGAGGCGGGGGCATCAGGATGGGGCGAGCGGGGCAGGATGGAGCCGGGGAAGCAGGATGGAGCCGGCGGGACAAGAAGGTGGCGCGGGGGCAGTATGGAGGCGGGGGGCAGGATGTAGGCAGAGGGACAGGATGGGGTGAGTGGGGCAGGATGGAGCGAGCGGGGCAGGATGGAGCAGGGGGGCAGGATGGTGGCGGGGGGGAGGGTGGAGCCCGAGGGCAGGATGGTGACGGGGGGCAGGATGGAGGCGGAGGGCAGGATGGAGGCGGAGGGCAGGATGAAGCGAGCAGGGCAGGATGAAGCCGGGGGGGCAGGTTGGAGGCGGGGGGGCAGAATGGAGGTGGGGGGGGCAGGATGGAAGTGAGAGGGCAGGATGGAGTGAGCGGGGCAGGATAGAGCCGGGGGAGCAGGATGGAGCCGGGGGAGCAGGATGGAGGCAGGGAGGCAGGATCCCCCTCTCTCCCCTCTGTTCTCACCCGTGGCTGGCTTGAGCGATGCCGGGTGCTGAAGTCTGTGCAGCGGTCATGTGGCAGGGCGGGCTATGTGACGTCATATCAGCCTGCCCTGTCACATGACCGCTGTACAGAGTGCGACTCTGTAACTGGAGGCGATGGGTGAGAACAGAGGGAGGCGAGGGGGAGGCGGGCAGGGGTTAGAATGAGGGGGTGAGGACGGAGCGGCGGGTACCGGTGCCGGGGTCGGCGCGGATCGGAGGCGTGTATCCTGGTAATAGCGACGCCTATGCGTCGCTGTCACCAGGTTTCAGCTTGCCGCGGGTTTTGAATGCACGCGGCTGTTTTGCATACGCTGCGCTCATTGGTTGCCATGGCTGGCAGCGACCAATGAGTGCTGGCGTGCAATTTCGGTGACAGGCAGACACAATTAGGCAATTATATAGTAGACTAGATTGCGGCCCGATTCTAAAGAATCGGGTAGTCTAGAATCCATATATAGTTTATCTATTATATAATTGCCGTAGCGACTTCCGTCGGAGCGGCGCTGCTTCCGGTGGCTTGGTGAGCGCGAGCGAGCTGCTTCTCCTGGACTCTCCCCGTGGCCGCGTAGCGGCCACGGCGACTCCGAAGCAATGCCCGCAAAGCGGGCATTGCGAGTCGTTGCAGCCTGGCGAAGCAATGCCCGCAAAGCGGGCATTGCGAGTCGCTACAACCGCTAACCAAGCCACCGAAGCCCATACTGCTGTAGTGTACACCGCTATAGTATACTACAGTCCCATGCCCATAAGCGCCATGGGACTGTAGTATACCATCGCGCTGTACACTACAGCCCCCTGCCGCTCTAAGCCACTACGCGCTGTTGTAGTCTACACCGCTATAGTATACTACAGTCCCATGCCCATAAGCGCCATGGGACTGTAGTATACCATCGCGCTGTACACTACAGCCCCTGCCGCGCAACAGAACCCCATAGTACTCTACACCCTAAGCCCCGACCCGCCGATTCCCCCTAAGCTCCGCCGCCTATCCCCTAAGGCACCGTCGCACCCCTACACCCTAAGCCCCGAACCGTCGATACCCCCTAAGCTCCGCCGCCTATCCCCTAAGCCACCGCCGCACCCCTATACCCCCCGCCGCACCCTTACACCCTAAGCCCCGACCCGCGGATACCCCCTAACCCCCGTCGCATCCCTACACCCTAAGCCCACACCCGACGATACCCCCTAACCCCCGCCGCACCCTTACACCCTAAGCCCCGACCCGCGGATACCCCCTAACCCCCGTCGCACCCCTACACCCTAAGCCCAGACCCGACGATACCCCCTAAGCTCCGCCGCCTATCCCCTAAGCCACCGCCGCACCCCTATACCCCCCGCCGCACCCTTACACCCTAAGCCCCGACCCGCGGATACCCCCTAACCCCCGTCGTACCCCTACACCCTAAGCCCAGACCCGACGATACCCCCTAAGCTCCGCCGCCTATCCCCTAAGCCACCGCCGCACCCCTATACCCTAAGCCCCGACCCGCCGATACCCCCTAAGCTCCGCCGCCTATCCCCTAAGGCACCGCCGCACCCCTACATCCTAAGCCCCGACCCGCCGCACCCTTACACCCTAAGCCCCGACCCGCGGATACCCCCTAACCCCCGTCGCACCCCTACACCCTAAGCCCAGACCCGACGATACCCCCTAAGCTCCGCCGCCTATCCCCTAAGCCACCGCCGCACCCCTATACCCCCCGCCGCACCCTTACACCCTAAGCCCCGACCCGCGGATACCCCCTAACCCCCGTCGTACCCCTACACCCTAAGCCCAGACCCGACGATACCCCCTAAGCTCCGCCGCCTATCCCCTAAGCCACCGCCGCACCCCTATACCCTAAGCCCCGACCCGCCGATACCCCCTAAGCTCCGCCGCCTATCCCCTAAGGCACCGCCGCACCCCTACATCCTAAACCCCGACCCGCCGATACCCCCTAAGCTCCGCCGCCTATCCCCTAAGGCACCGCCGCACCCCTACACCCTAAGCCCCGACCCGCCGATACCCCCTAACCCCCGTCGCACCCCTACACCCTAAGCCCCGACACGCCGATACCCCCTAACCCCCGCCGCACCCCTACACCCTAAGCCCCGACCCGCGGATACCCCCTAACCCCCGTCGCACCCCTACACCCTAAGCCCAGACCCGCCGATACCCCTTAAGCTCCGCCGCCTATCCCCTAAGCCACCGTCGCACCTCTACACCCTAAGCCCTGACCCGCCGATACCCCCTCAGCCCCGCCGCCTATCCCCTAAAGCACCGCCGCACCCCTACACCCTAAGCCCCGACCCGCCGATATCCCCTAAGCCTCGCCGCCTATCCCCTAAGGCACCGCCGCCCCTAATCTCCGCCCCTGCCCCTCGCCGCTGTCCCCTGACCCTCTCGCTAAAGCCCTATACCCTAAGCTCCCGCAGTCCCCTAACCTAACGCCGCTCTCACCTAAGGCCCTACACCTCAAACCCCCGCCGTGCCCTAGCTAACGTCCCCGTCCATCACTTACATGCCTTCAAGTCATCTGATCGTCCATCCGATCCACAAGTCCTCCGTCCGGCCAGCCGTCCTCTTCCTCCGGCCCCGGGGGTCTTCTGTCTTCTTTCCGCCATCTCCGCCTCTTCGTCCGGCCCCGTGGATCTTCCACCTCCGACGTCCTCTTCGTTCTCATTAACATACAATGGAAGAAAAATCCCCCATTCTAACTCAATCAGATCTGAGGTCCTCTTCTGATTGGTCGATGTATACTGCCCTCAGCCAATCAGAAGAGCCCCTCAAAACTGAGACGCAGTTCTCATTGTGGTCCGACTTTTTTTTCCCATTGACATACATTACCGCTGTGTCGCCGATTTTATGGCCGCCCACCTGGTTCTATTTGTCGGCCCTAAAATCGCGGACACCAACACGCTAATGCATCTCTATGGGCACTCACGCCGATTCGGAATTGAACGCCGACCAATCAGAATTCGAGCTCACTGCCCATAGACATGCATTACCGCTCGTCTCAGCGATTTGTACGGCCCACAAATAGAACCAGTGTGCATGGATTCGTCCATAAAATCGCGAACACACGCTAATGATGCAATGGGAACTAGCGGATTCCGTGATGAAAGCGCTCAATCATTAATTAAATAATAATAAAAAATAATTAAATAAATAATTTAAAACAATAAAAAATCAATAAAATAATCATAAATAATAATAAAAATAATAATAAAAAAAAACAAAAGTCGGACCTGAATGAGAACTGGTCTCCGTGTCACTTAAACTAAATAATTAATTAAATAATAAAAAAATAATTTAAAATAATAAAAAATAATAAATAAATCATTTAAAAATAATAAATAATTAATTAAAATAATAATAAAAAAAAAAAACATCGGACCTGAATGAGAACTGTGTGTCCGTGTAACTTAAACTAAAATAATTAATTAAATAATAAAAAAAATAATTTAAAAATAATAAAAAAATAATAAATAAATCATTTAAAAATAATAAATAATTCATTAAAAATAATAATTAAAAAAAAAAAAAACATCGGACCTGAATGAGAACTGTGTGTCCGTGTAACTTAAACTAAAATAATTAATTAAATAATAAAAAAAATAATTTAAAAATAATAAAAAAATAATAAATAAATCATTTAAAAATAATAAATAATTCATTAAAAATAATAATTAAAAAAAAAAAAAAAATCGGACCTGAATAGAACTGTGTGTCCGTGTAACTTAAACTAAAATAATATATAAAAAAAATTAATTAAAATAATAAAAAAAAAATAATCATTTAAAAAATAATAAAATAAATAATAATAAATAAAATCATTTAAAAATAATACATAAATTAATTAAAAATAATAATTAAAAAAAAAAAAAAACTTAACTAAAAGAAACTAGTAAGTAATTAATTAAAATAAAATAATTAATTAAATAATAAAAAAAAAAAAAAAAAAATAATAATAATAAATATTTACAAAATAATCATAAATTAATAAAAAAATAAAAAAAAAAAAAAAAATTATCCTAATTATAATATAATAAAAATTTAATTAAAAAAAAAAAAAAAAAAAAAATAAAAAAATAATTAAAAAACTAAAAAAAAATAAAAACAAAAAAAAAATATAAAAATAATAAAAAATTAATTAAAAATAAAAAAAAAAAAAAAAAAAAAATAAATTACAAAAAAAAAAAAAAAATACAAAAAAAAAAAAAAAAAAAAAAAAAAAAATTTCAAAATAAAAAAAAATATTAAAAAAAAAAAAAAAAAAAAAAAAAAATAATACAAAATACAAAAAAAAATTATAAATAAAAATATGAAAAAAATTATAATGCATATACATTTAAAAAAAAAAAAAATTAAAAATATACTAAAAATAACTAGAATAATTATAAATAAATAAAAAAATAAAAAAATTACTAAAAAAAAAAAAAAAAACCAACAAAAAAAAAAAAAAATAAAATAAAACACACAGTCGTTGTTATTACGCTATTTATTGCCGCGATTCGCTGATTGACACTTTCCGCCGCCGTCGAATGATGCCTCTGAGCCGAGTCGCCTGCCCGCAAATAGAACCAGCGGCTCGGCCATAAAATCGCCTCCTTTCTCGATCTCTTCTAGCTATCGCTATACGAAGGCGCCGTCCAATCACAATCGCCGCGCCTTTTTTGAAAATACATAGCGACCAATCACATTCATGGCGCCAGCTTTCTGAAGTTGCCGCCCTCCAATCAGATAAGCCCGCTTATTTATAGCGGGAACTTTGAATCTTCAACCTCTTTGAATCCTCTTTGTGGGAGAACGAGAACCTATCGCTGGACTATCTGTTGGAGTATTTTTCTGCCGAGAAATCCATCCTTCCTGAGGGTCTTTCGAGGACAACGAGAAGCTACCGCTGGACCGTCTGTTCGACTACATTGGAGCCGAGATATCCATCCTTCGTGCGGGACGTCGGGAAGCAAGCGCCGGATCGGGATCGACCATTGATCAGCTAAGATATCCTTTGGACAATCTACCTTTTCACATCAGAAGCTATAGTCCTGATGCTGACTTTTATTTTCACCTCTTTTTTACTATCTTTCTTTTTCAACACTTTTACTATTTTGCGCCATGCAGCGCCTATCGCCGCTGCATGGAGCGTCCGCCACTGTTCGGACACTTCGCCGCTGAAAGCGCCGACTTCTGCGCTACAAGCGCAAACTTCGGCGCTTCTAGCGGCCTCCGCGGTCTATGAGACCGCTGTGTCCGAACATGCATTCACGCGCCGCCCGTACAACTCGCCGCTCTAAGATGGCGCGAAATCTTCATTCATAAAATGGCGCTACACTTCAGCCGCCGTGTGATTGGCCAGCGGAATCTTCATACACATGGCGCCGTCAATCCGGTTGGTCGCCGCTATTGTGTGAAGATGCCGCTGTCCTATCACAACTCAGCGGGGCGGAGCTATAGACTTCCACTCTCCCGAACGCCGTCTCCGAAAATAGAACCAGGCGCTCGGCAAGGAAAGTTCCCTGCATTTTCAAATTTCCCGCCGCGATTCTCATTGGATGTCGACTTCCCATAGACATCCATTGAGAAATGAGCCGCGATTCTGATTGGTTGTTCTTTATGGCGCTTTGATTCCGATTGGTCACCGCACTGCGGGGACTTCGAAAATTGTCTTGCCGAGCGCCTGGTACGATTTTCGGATATGCCGTTCGGCCGGCTGGAAGTTTGTAGCTCCGCCCCGCTGAGTTGTGATTGGACAGCGGCATCTTCACACAATAGCGCCGACCAACCGGATTCACGGCGCCATGTGTATGAAGATTCCGCTGGCCAATCACACGGCGGCTGAAGTCTAGCGCCATTTTATGAATGAAGATTTGGCGTCGGCCATCTTAGCGCGGGAAATTTGAATTGCTCAAGAATGAAAAAGTAAAAATGCTGTTTTCACAGTACAATCTCACATCTGACTATATATTCCTAATGCCTATGTTTATATTAACCCTTTGTTTTTAAAAATTATATATCAGCTTCTTTTAGCCATACTGCCCTCTTCTTTTCATACTTTATTAACCCCTTCTATTCCATTAGTGCTACACTGCCTATATCACTATCTGTTGTACTAAGGCCATTTTATTATTAACCCCTTCTATTCTATTACTCCTACACTGCCTATCTCACTATCTGCTGTACTATGGCCATTTTAATATTAACCCTTTCCTTTCTATTAGTGCTACACTGCCTATCTCACTATTGCTGTACTACGGCCATTTTAATATTAACCCTTTCTTTCTATTAGTGCTACACTGCCTATCTCACTATGTGCTGTACTACGGCCATTTTTATTATTAACCCTTTCTATTCTATTACTGCTACACTGCCTATCTCACTATCTGCTGTACTACGGCCATTTTATTATTAACCCTTTCTATTCTATTAGTGCTACACTGCCTATCTCACTATCTGCTGTACTACGGCCATTTTATTATTAACCCTTTCTATTCTATTAGTGCTACACTGCCTATCTCACTATCTGCTGTACTATGGCCATTTTAATATTAACCCTTTCTTTTCTATTAGTGCTACACTGCCTATCTCACTATGTACTGTACTACGGCCTTTTTATTATTAACCCTTCATTTCTATTACTGCTACACTGCGTATCTCACTATCTGCTGTACTACGGCCATTTTATTATTAACCCTTCTATTCTATTACTGCTACACTGCCTATCTCACTATCTGCTGTACTACGCCATTTTATTATTAACCCTTTCTATTCTATTAGTGCTACACTGCCTATCTCACTATCTGCTGTACTACGGCCATTTTATTATTAACCCTTTCTATTCTATTAGTGCTACACTGCCTATCTCACTATCTGCTGTACTACGGCCATTTTATTATTAACCCTTTCTATTCTATTAGTACTACACTGCCTATCTCACTATCTGCTGTACTACGGCCTTTTTATTATTAACCCTTTCTATTCTATTAGTGCTACACTGCCTATCTCACTATCTGCTGTACTAAGGCCATTTTATTATTAACCCTTTCTATCTATTAGTGCTACACTGCCTATCTCACTATCTGCTGTACTACGCCCATTTTAATATTAACCCTTTCTATTCTATTAGTGCTACACTGCCTATCTCACTATATGCTGCACTACGCCTTTTTAATATTAACCCCTTCAATTCTATTACTGCTACACTGCTATTTCACTATCTGCTGTACTACGGCCATTTTATTATTAACCCTTTCTATTCTATTAGTGCTACACAGCCTATCTCACTCTCTGCTGTACTACGGCCATTTTAATATTAACCCTTTCTATTCTATTAGTACTACACTGCTATCTCACTATCTCCTGTACTACGGCCATTTTAATATTAACCCTTTCTATTCTATTAGTGCTACACTGTCTATTTCACTATGTGCTGTACTAAGCTATTTTAATATTAACCCTTTCTATTCTATTATACTACACTGCCTATCTCACTATGTGCTGGACTACGGCCTATTTTAATATTAACCCTTTCTATTCTATTACTGCTCCACTGCCTATCTCACTATCTGCTGTACTACGGCCATTTTAATATTAACCCTTTCTATTCTATTAGTACTACACTGCCTATCTCACTATGTGCTGGACTACGGCCATTTTAATTTAACCCTTTCTATTCTATTAGTACTACACTGCCTATCTCACTATGTGCTGGACTACGGCCATTTTAATATTAACCCTTTCTATTCTATTACTGCTCCACTGCCTATCTCACTATCTGCTGTACTACGGCCATTTTAATATTAACCCTTTCTATTCTATTAGTACTACACTGCCTATCTCACTATGTGCTGGACTACGGCCATTTTAATTTTAACCCTTTCTATTCTATTACTGCTACACTGCCTATCTCACTATCTGCTGGACTACGGCCATTTTATATTAACCCTTTCTATTCTATTAGTACTACACTGCTATCACACTATCTGCTGTACTACGGCCATTTTATTATTAACCCTTTCTATTCTATTAGTGCTACACTGCCTATCTCACTATGTGCTGGACTACGGCCATTTTAATATTAACCCTTTCTATTCTATTAGTGCTAAACTGCTATCTCACTATTGCTGTACTACGGCCATTTTAATATTAACCCTTTATATTCTATTACTGCTACACTGCCTCTCTCACTATGTGCTCTACTACGGCCATTTTAATATTAACCCTTTCTATTCTATTAGTGCTAAACTGCCTATCTCACTATCTGCTGTACTACGGCCATTTTAATATTAACCCCTTCTATTCTATTAGTGCCACACTCCGTATCTCACTATCTGCTGTACTAAGCACATTTTTACATTAACCTCTTCTATGCCTTTTCTATTTTAGTTGCACCATGACTTTTTTTTAGGCTTTACACTCATACATTAACCCCTTCTATTCTCTTTGCTATTCAATTGCTATTCAATAACTGGGTCACTATGTGCTGCACATCTGTGGTTTTACAACTTCACCACACATGGCCAGAAAAAAACCCATCTGCTGCGATTGCCGATTAAAACTTGCACTTGCTGCGCTGTTGCGGGAATACCCATACAAACTATAGGAATACTTGCGGCTGGTGCGCCAAGTTCATTTTTTTTGTGTGCAACACTTCACCCAACTGCTAAACCGCACCGGCCGCAAGTCCCCTTATGGTTTCTATAGGGATTACTGTTACCGCACTGCGACTGCAATGTTCATGTGGCTATCGCAGCAGATGCATTTTTGTCAATGCATCTACCGCAATTTTATCTAAAGAGCTGATGTGAAAGGGCTATAAGGCAATTTGTACATTAACCCATTCTATTATATTTCTGCCCCCCTTGCTATCTCAGTATGTGGTCCCCTAAGGCTATTTATACATTTTCATCTTCTATGCCATTTGGTTTTCCCACACTATGTTTTATAGGGTTCGAAATGCTACATTAACCCCCTACTTTCAGTTTGCTATTCACTAACTGTCTTACTACGTCCTGTACTCAGGGCATTTGCAATTTAAACTCTTCTATACTATTTGAAATTTATTTTAACATCCACAATCTTTTATAGGATGTAAGTCCTACATTAACGTCTTCTATTGTTTTGCCTATTCACTGTCTATGTCACTATGTGGTCTACTACTGGCATTTAATTACAATATACTTTCATACTATTTTTATTTTTATTCATCATCCAGTATTTTTTATGCGTGCCAATGCTATATTAACTACTTACAGGCTATTTGACTTTTTCTTTTGGAGTTAGGAGTCAGTCATCACACGGTTACGAGTACGTTAACCCATTATATGTCAATTTTTATTATTTTGCTTAGTAATGACTCTGTTGCACTACTACCTCTCTTATTTTTAACAGTTTGGTGGTAATGCTACCTGCCCAGTTGACATCAGCAGTTATTTGAAATTGCACTAGATGTCCTGACACAATTGCATCTGCTTGCTTTGCTGCATTGCCACCGCATAAATGCTGCACTTGCAGTGTCGTTCCGCTAATCCCCATTGTACGTATAGGGGAACTTGCCACAGCTCCCGCCACCATAAAAAGCGTGATCACCAATCTTTTTTTTTCCATACAGGACCGGCTACAAGTGCAAAATCCTAATTGCTTCACCTACTGCAAATAAATAGATACTGACTATTATGCCAATTATAATGAGTATGGGGATTCACGTAAACGCTTGCAAGTCCTGCAGTTATGCTGTGGCTATGCGCCACATGCACCAGATGCTGTTTTTCCAACGCTTATGATGCTATTTGAAATTAATGCTCATGTCAAAGTCTCTGTCATTCCAGTAGGATATTCACTACTTTTACATACATAATATTTAACACTCTATTAGTGACTGGGTCCCCTTTCACACGTCCATTCTATATGCACATTTACATACTTTTATAACATGCTCTAAGATTTAAATTTTAAACTCGATTTCTCCATACCCGTCACCAGGGCTGTAGTTGCGTAACGTTACACTACATCACCGCATTTACGTTACTTTTTACATTGACCTGACTCTTACAATATCTCATACGCAAGTTGCCTTATTTCTTTTTTCACCCTGCTTTATCACATTCTGACATTTCATACTTCACGTTAAGGCCGCTGTTTCCCCTACTCCACCAACAAAAATAAAAACCACTACTTCTGATATAATACCAAAACCTTTAGTTATTGGTAGAAATTAACCGTAACTCTGCTTTTTTTCAACGCCTTATGAAACAACAACCTTGCTGGTGGTTATTCAGAAATTAATGTCATCCTGATTCTATTAACGTTTTTATTACAATGTTGCAAATTTGCTTTGATACCGTGTATCGCAAAGGCCCATTATATCCTTTTTTTTTCCCTTCACGCCAGTTTAAGGAATTTTAACACACTCATTGCCATTCAATACTCCATACAGTTAACATCATTACATCTTTATTTGTTACTTTAAATACGTCTATCATTTCATTATCACAGGTTTTGGAAAACCATACTTTAGTTTTATTGTTTTTGTCTGTTTACACAGTTATTATTCATTGTTTCCTTAACTAACACACTCTAGCTCATTTTGGATTTCATTCGCTGACTATTCTTAGTAAGATGAGCTCTCCAACACAAAATATCACTCTTGCCAAGGAGGCTGCATCTACACCGAAGAAGAAGCGTGTAGAGAAAACTTTGGAACAGAGACGCCGTCGGTTAGATCAAGATAAGGCTGCTAAAGCTAAACGCATTGAAGAGGAGAGTTTGGAAGAGAAACGTGTTCGTTTAGATCTGCGTAAGGCTGCTAAGGAGAAACGTACTGCAAAGGAGACTTCAGAAGAGAGGCGTCTTCGCTTAGATAGTGATAAGGCTGCTAAGGCAAAACGCCTTGCTGAAGAGACCTTAGAAAGGAGACGTATTCGCTTAGATCGTGTTAAGGCTGCTTACGCCAAACGTATTGCAAATGAGACTTCTGCAGAGAGACGTATTCGGTTAGATAGGGCTAAGGCTGCTAAACTCAAACGGTTTGGTAAACTTTCTTCTCCACTGAGACGTTTTTCGTTGGATGCTGCAAAGACCGCTTTACATACATGTATTTCGGGAGTGTCTTCTGAAAAAACAAGCCAACGAATGGAAACAAGAGCCATGACTGCACGTTCCACATGCAAACAAACAAACATTCCAGTCACTGAAGAACCGTCTGACACAGATGCTACTCCTGCCTCTTCGTGTACTGACATTTTACCAAGTGAACTGCCTTTAATACCTCCCATTACCTCTATGCAAATCAAAAAAGGAAAGGTTCGCAAGGTGTCTGTGCGTATGCGCAAGAAGGGTGTGGAGGAGAGTTCTGAAGAAAGACAACTTCCCTTGGACAAGGAAAAGTCTGCTTTGAAAACACCCCTTTCAATACAGTCTTTAGAAGGAAGGACAGAACGATTAGGTAAAAAATCTATCACTCTGCCTCAACGACGCAAACAGAAAAAGTTAATGCCTGCAGGAGATCCGTCTGATCCTCAGACTGCTGCCACCTCTTCATCTGATCCTCAGACTGCTGCCACCTCTTCATCTGATCCTCAGACTCCTGCCACCTCTTTGTCTGATGCTCAGACTCCTGCCACCTCTTCGTCTGATCCTCAGACTGCTGCCACCTCTTCATCTGATGCTCTGACTGCTGCCACCTCTTTGTCTGATGCTCAGACTCCTGCCACCTCTTCTACTATCTTGACTACAACTGAACAGCCTTTACTGCATCGCAAGGCCACATCAAAACGAAAACACTGTGCTGAGGAGACGCCATACAGCAAACAGTGTAAAATTTTGAGGCTTAAAAGGACAAGACAGATGCGTCAAGATACAGAATCTCCTACATCTAGACAAGTCCACTTGGCCCATTTGGCTACATTACGTCGTGAAGAACGTCAAACTTCTTCTTCCACTTCTATATTGCAACAGGCAGAACGGAATTTATATTCCACTTCTTCATTTATTGAATGTTTGGAATCTACATCCCTTCCACGTCTCATTTATGTAGGATTACATAATAAATTTCTACGTTCATTCTATTCAACTCTCCTACATGAAAGGGGATTTATTGATCAGGATCATGTTATTGTAGAACATTTCTGTGGTTTCATGAATGTAATATGTGAACATTGTGAGGCTCGACATTTTACTGCTGAACGACCATCAGATCAACAGTTTACTCTTTGTTGCCACAAGGGAAAAGTAAAGGTACCATTACCTCAATACCCGGAGGTCTTCCAACGCCTGCTGAAAGGAGAGAGTGAGTACAGTCAAAATTTGATGGAGAATATAAGGAGCATTAATAGTTCTTTTGCTTTTGCCTCCATGGGTGCCCATGTTTCTCTACCTCCTGGACATGGACCATACTGCTTTCGTATTCATGGGCAAATTTATCATCGCACTGGAACACTCCATCCTGCTCAAGATCAAACTCCAGCATATGCACAACTGTACATTTTAGATACTCTAAGCGCTACAGACCAACGGCTACAGTCTCCAGAAAATGTTAAATGTAATCCTACTTTAATGAGTATCATTGCTCTTCAATTGGATAATATTAATCCCTTTGTTTCGGCCTACAAAATGCTACGTCAAGTTGAAGTAGAAGAACAGAAGGCAAGAGAACATGGCACAAAAATGCCAAATATTATCATGGCCATTAAACAAGACAGAGGCCAAGACCCGAGACGCTATAACAATCCTACTGCCAATGAAGTTGCTGTGGTCTTTGAAAATGCTGATGGAGAGCCACCATTCAATAGAGACATTTTAATTCATTTGAAACCTGATCCAAATAACCCCTTGGCCCCAAAAACACAGCAAGTCAGTATTCTACACAGCAATTTAGATGCATTACTCTATCCTTTATTTTTTCCTCATGGAGAACAAGGCTGGCATGAGGGACTCAAGCATCAAGGCAAACGTCAACGCCGGGTTACACAGCTCCAGTATTACTGCTATTTGCTGTCTGTACGCAATCAGTTCAATCCTGTCCTGAATGGTGGCAAACTAACACAGCAGTACTTAGTGGATGCGTATGTGAAAATCGAGGCTAATCGCTTAAATTTTATCCGTCATCATCAAAAGGATTTAAAAGTGGAGGATTATTGCGTACTCCAGGAACATCTTCTGAAACAATCTGTTGACAAAGGTATTCCCATTGGCAAGACGGTCATTTTACCATCTTCTTTTGAAGGCAGTCCCAGAAACATGCAGCAACGCTATCAGGATGCCATGGCTATTGTGACTAAATTTGGACGACCAGATCTTTTTGTAACCATGACCTGTAATCCTAAATGGAGGGAGATTACAAACAATTTAGAGCCATGGCAGCGTGTGGAACATAGACCTGATTTAGTGGCCCGTGTCTTCAGAATTAAACTGGAAGCCCTATTAAAAGAAATTAACACTGGATTATTTGGCAAAGTTTGTGCAATGGTTCATGTTATTGAATTCCAAAAGCGTGGCCTACCACACGCTCACATTTTGATCATTCTGGATAGTAAATCCAAACTAAGAACTGAGGTTGAAGTGGATAATATAGTTTGGGCTGAAATCCCTGATCCAGAAGAATACCCTCTGCTCCATGACATTGTGATGCAACACATGATTCATGGACCCTGTGGTCAACACAACCCCAATTCTCCATGTATGGATCTTGGCAAGTGTAAGAAAGGTTTTCCTAAAGATTTCCAACCAAGAACACTCATAGCTAAAGATGCATACCCTACTTATCAAAGAAAGGAAGGATCATCCTTTCAAATCCGTTCAAAGATGATTGATAATTCTTGGGTTGTTCCCTATAACCCTTACCTACTATTAACATACAAGTGTCATATTAATGTTGAGGTATGTGCTTCCATTCAAAGTGTTAAATACCTCTTCAAATATGTCTACAAAGGACATGATAAAGCCAATCTTGAAATTTGCCAAACTAATATCCACCATGATGAAACACATCAATTCATGGATTCAAGATACGTCAGTGCACCGGAGGCAGCTTGGCGAATATTTGCTTACCCGATGCATAGACAATCGCACTCCATTATTCGCCTTGCCGTACATCTCCCACATTCTCAACCACTTTATTTTCATGAGGATGACTCTGTTTACGACATCAGTTCCACAATGCACAGAAAATCTACTCTGATGGGCTACTTTGAGCTGAATGAGAGTGACCCGCATGCTCATGATTACTTCTACCGCCAAATTCCAGAGCACTATGTTTGGAAAGAAGGTGCATGGGAAGTTAGAAAGCGAGGAGGTTCTTCAGTGATTGGAAGAATGTATACTGTCAGTATGAAAGATCAAGAACGGTACTATTTAAGGTTGTTGTTACTGCATGTCAAAGGAGCAACAAGTTTTGACAACATTAAGACTGTTAATGAAGTGACATACCCAACTTTCAAAGAGGCAGCATTAGCTCTTGGATTGCTCTTCGATGACACTGTTTGGAGAAATACTTTATTGGATGCCTGTGTTCTCAACATGCCTGCACAGCTTCGTGATATGTTCGCATATATATGTATTTTTGGTCCTCCAGCTCATCCATTGGAGTTGTGGAAAGAATTTAAACAAGACTTTATCCAAGACTACTGCCATGCATATCACTCCAACACTGAGGAGTGTGAGAATTGTGAAGGATATGCTATGACTGATGTCCAAACTATTCTAAAATTTCATGGCAAAACTTTTACTGATTTTAATCTACCACGACCAAAAAGAAAGCCATACATCGCTCCACTATACAACAAGGATGATGAGTTAAGAAGAGCTCAGCAAATGAAAGCTACTTTAAATCACCAACAACTTTTGGCCTATGATGCGATCAATCAAGCTTTATACGATAGAAGTGGACAACCTAAGTGCTTTTTCATTGACGGTCCAGGTGGCAGTGGCAAAACATATCTGTATGATTTATTAATTCATGAACTAAGAGGAGAAGGCGAAATTGTCTCACCTGCAGCCAGTACAGGGATTGCAGCTAACTTACTGCAAGGAGGTAGAACTATCCATTCGCTTTACGGAATACCAATTCCAATCAATGAAACTTCCGTTTCAAGGATTAAAAATGATACAGATGCTGCACAACATTTGAAAAGTACCAAACTTTTCATTATTGACGAGTCCACTCTGTTATCTAAATATGCATTGCATGTGATAGATCAACTTTTACGGGATGTCATGACAACAGATATCTCCAAGAAAAATACAACACCTTTTGGAGGGAAAGTCATTGTTCTGGGAGGAGACTTTCGACAGTGTCTGCCTATCATCCCACATGGTACAAGAACAGACATTATAGAGAGTTGTATTAAATACTCACGACAATGGCAGCTTTTCACTCAATTGCCACTCTTCAACAATATGCGCTCCATTGATCCTGATTATAGCCATTGGTTACTTCAACTGGGAAATGGTGAATTGTCTAATGATTTCAACCTTGGAGATGATACCATTGAAATCCCACAAGACATGATCTGCACTGGCTCAATCATTCTTGCTATATTTGGTGAAAACATTGTCATTGATGTAGATAACAATGAAAGCATTCAGATTGCTGCATCACATGCCATTCTTTGCCCTAAAAATGACCATGTGGATATGGTCAACTCTAAAGTCATGGATTGCATTGCTGGTGAATACACTGAATACATTAGTGATGATTCCATTGATCCTGATGAGACTGAAGATCCAGATCAATATCCTGTGGAATTTTTAAATTCACTCACACCAACGGAATGCCTTCTCATCGCCTCAAATTAAAAATCGGTACCATTGTCATGCTTTTGCGCAACTTTAACAGCAGAAAAGGTCTTTGCAATGGGACTCGCTTGATTGTCATTGCTTTGTTTGACAATCTTATTCAAGCAAAAGTCATTACTGGGTCTGCAGAAGGAAATGTGGTGTTTATTCCAAGGATTGATTTATCTCCATCAGAGACTGGATTACCTTTCAAGTTAAGACGTCGACAATTTCCCTTGAAGCCTGCTTTTGCCATGACCATCAACAAATCCCAAGGCCAAACACTGGAGAAAGTAGGGATTTTTTTGCCAGAACCCGTTTTTGGACATGGACAGTTATATGTGGCTTTTTCACGAGTGAAAAGAAGATGTAATGTTAAGGTGAAAGTGCTGGATACACCCATTCAAGGAAAGTTGGTGCCTAATTCTGAAAAAGTCTTTACTAAAAATATTGTCTATAAGAATATTTTATCTTAAATTCTTTAGATATATATTACTTACATACGATCGATATAACAATGAAAGCATTCACATTGCTGCATCACATGACAATCTTTGCCCTAAAAATGTCCATGTGGAAATGGTGAACTCTCAGGTTATGGATTGCATTGCTGGTGAATACACTGAGTGCATTAGTGATGATTCCATTCAGACTGAAGATTCAGACCAATATCCAGTGGAATTTTTAAATTCACTCACACCAATGGGAATGCCTTATCATCGCCTCAAATTACACATTGGTACCATTGTCATGGTTTTCCGCACCTTTAACAGCAGAAAAGGTCTTTGCAATGGGAATCGCTTCATTGTGATCACTTTGTTTGACAATCTCATTCAAGCAAAAGTCAGTTCTGGGTCTGCAGAAGGAATTGTGGTGTTTATTTCAAGGATTGATTTATCTCCATCAGAGACTGCCTTACCTTTTAAGTTAACACATCGACAATTTACCGTGAAGTCTACTTTTTCCATGACCATCAACAAATCCCAAGGCCAAACACTGGAGAAAGTAGGGATTTTTTGCCCCACAACCCATTTTTGGACATGGACAGTTATATGTGGCTTTTTCATGAGTGAAAAGAAGATGTATTGTTAAGGTGAAAGTACTGCATACACCCATTCAAGGAAAGTTGCTGCCTCTTTCAGAAAAAGTCTTTACAAAAAATATTGTCTATAAGAATATTTTATTTTAAATTCTTTAGATATATTCATCATGTATATAAATGTAATATATAACAATGAAAGCATTCACATTGCTGCATCACATGACAATCTTTGTCCTAAAAATGTCCATGTGGAAATGGTGAACTCTCAGGTTATGGATTGCATTGCTGGATGAATACACTGAGTACATTAGTGATGATTCCATTCAGACTGAAGATTCAGACCAATATACAGTGGAATTTTTAAATTCACTCACACCAATGGGAATGCCTTATCATCGCCTCAAATTACACATTGGTACCATTGTCATGGTTTTGCGCACCTTTAACAGCATAAAAGGTCTTTGCAATGTGAATCGCTTCATTGTGATCACTTTGTTTGACAATCTCATTCAAGCAAAAGTCAGTTCTGGGTCTGCAGAAGGAATTGTGGTGTTTATTTCAAGGATTGATTTATCTCCATCAGAGACTGCCTTACCTTTAAGTTAAGACATTGACAATTTACCGTGAAGTCTACTTTTTCCATGACCATCAACAAATCCCAAGGCCAAACATGGAGAAAGTAGGGATTTTTTTGACCACAAACCCATTTTTGGACATGGACAGTTATATGTGGCTTTTTTACGAGTGAAAAGAAGATGTATTGTTAAGGTAAAGTACTCTATACACCCATTCAAGGAAAGTTGCTGCCTCATTCAGAAAAAGTCTTTACAAAAAAATATTGCCTATAAGAATATTTTATTTTAAATTCTTTCGATATATATTACATTTACATACATGATGGATATAACAATGAAAGCATTCACATTGCTGCATCACATGACAATCTTTGTCCTAAAAATGTCCATGTGGAAATGGTGAACTCTCAGGTTATGGATTGCATTGCTGGTGAATACACTGAGTACATTAGTGATGATTCCATTCAGACTGAAGATTCAGACCAATATCCAGTGGAATTTTTACATTCACTCACACCAATGGAAATGCCTTATCATCGCCTCAAATTACACATTGGTACCATTGTCATGATTTTGCACACCTTTAACAGCAGAAAACGTCTTTGCAATGGGAATCGCTTCATTGTCATCACTTTGTTTGACAATCTCATTCAAGCAAAAGTCATTACTGGGTCTGTAGAAGGAAATGTGGTGTTTATTCCAAACATTTATTTATCTCCATCAGACACTGCCTTACCTTTCAAGTTAAGACGTCAACAATTTCCCGTGAAGTCTACTTTTGTCATGACCATCAACAAATCCCAAGGCCATACACTGAAGAAAGTAGGGATTTTTTTGTCACAAACAGTTTTTGGACATGGACAGTTATATGTGGATTTTTCACGACTGAAAACACGATGCAATGTTAAGGTGAAAGTGTTGGATACACCCATTCAAGTCAAATTCTTGCCCAGTAGTGAAATACTCTTTACTACAAATATTCTCTCTAATAATATTTTATTTAAAATTCTTTAGATACATATTAGATTTAAATACATACTTACTTTCTAATTAAATTCAAATATTACAATAAATTAGTTTTGTCATAGATGTATAGCAATAAAAAAAAAAAAAATATTATTTGTTATACAAAAAGATATTAAAATTAGTTATTATATATACAATAGTTATTTAAGAAATATAGTCATTAGTGTTCATTTTCAATTACAATATAGTATAGATAAATATTTTATTTTTAATTCTTTATATGCATATTACATTTAGCTACATAATTATTTTCTAATTAAACAAAAATATTACCATAAAATAGTTTAGCCATAGATGTATAGTACTAAAAAAAAAAAAAAAATTACTTTACCCATAGCTGTATATGAATTGACCAAATAAAAGTATAAAAAATTGTTTAAAAATAGATGTATAGCAATAGAAATAATTCAACATACCAAACAAATTACTTTAGTTTTAGATAAAGACATTATAGTTAGTTATTAGATATTAAATACGTCTTTAATAAATATAGTCCTTAGTTTTGCTTTTCACTGAAAATATAGTGTATAAAAATATTTAACTTTCAATTATTTACATACATATTCTATTTAGATACATACTTTCTAATTAAATACAAATATTACAATAATTTATTTTAGCTATAGATGTAGAAGAATTGAAATAGACAAAAATACCAAAAATATTACTTTCGTTATAAAGATATTATAAATAGGTTTTAGATATAAAATAGTTATTTAAAATATATTGTTCTTACTTTTTTAGCTTTTAAACTTTCTTTTTAAATTTCATTGTATATGTATATAAACACACATTTTGTAGTAGATTGTAGATGTGTATCATCTAAATGCTTGCATTTAGTGATAATAACCTGAAGCTCCAGCAGTATAGCTGCTGCGAGATTTTATTTTCTTTTTACACAGGGTCAGGTTTTTGTCAACAGCGAAGGCTGCCTTCACATTTGCAGATGCATCTGCAGCGTTTTGAAAATGCATCTGCAAGCATCTGCATGCAGACGGTAGACCCTATCTTTATAATGGGACGCACGATGTCTGTAGATGCTTGCAGGCAGCCGTGCACACACATTTACTCCTATATGTGATCTGTGCGCAGGCGGATGCCTGCATACAAATCACACACTCCCACCCTCACCAGGGATGCAACATGTCGTGTCCCTGCTGCGGAGGAGAGTCTGTGATCTGTACCCAAGCATCTGCCTGCGCAGAGATCACATATAGGAGTGAATGGTTGTGCTCGGCTGTCTGGAAGCATCTGCAGACACTGTGCGTCCATTATAAAGATAGGGTTTGCTGTCTGCATGCAGATGCATCTGCAAAATGGTGCAGATGCATCTACAAGTCTGAAGGCAGCATTAGAGACGGGTGGGACAGCTGTTCACACACATCTCTATCTTGAAGTGTGTTCTGTACATATAAATACATACATACATATAGGTACATATTTAGACACATAGGGAAAGAATATACATTTTCATTTTAAATCTGACTTATTCTGCTATTTGTGGAATTTATAGTGTGAACACATCAATTTTGACACTTGCTGTCTAATGGTGACCTACACCACTCTTACTGTAAGTTGCATGAAATGTTTATGCAATTTGTGCTTTACTTGCAGTAGTTGCGGCACATGTGCTTTCAACAGTTTCAACTGCCAAAATCACAGTTAGATTTGATTTTTAGTGGTTTCATTTAGTCAACCTGTTGAAGCTGTGTTTGCTGTATTTACTGCAAGCTAATTGCAAGTTCCATATACATTACATGTTACTTGCTAAAAGTGAGCTGTAGGTAGGTCCTTTGGTGCAAAGTGCAGAAATTGTATTTGGTTATTCTACACTTTCTGCAAATAGCCAAAAAATATCTGCTTTAAAAGGAGTCTAACTATTAATTATTAGGGGTAGAGTAGAGTAGGTCCCACCAGTTGTAAGGCTACCTTCCCGTGGTTGGTGGGGAAACATGTACTGGCTCAATCATAGATTATTAATATTCATATATAAATTGAATATACATAATCTGTACAAAACATCAGTGCCAGTATCTGTACGAAAAGCCTTGCCTTAGAATCATGACATGTACTACACTGACATGTACCATACAAACATTGGTAGTTGATAGATACATATCATGTGTTATGTGCATTATTGTCAAATTTGAATGAATAATGTATATATGCATGCTACACTCCTGATTCTTTACAATTGGGCCGCCATCTATCATGGAATAATTGGATTATTAGTTAAAAATCTAATTTAATAAACTATACACCAGTTCTAGAATCCCGATGCAATCGCATCGGGCTCACAGCTAGTTTACTAATAGTTAGGGGAGTGCGGTGAAATTAATTGTGTGTATACAGGTGGCTCAGTGGGTAGCAGAGTATACGGTGGCTCAGTGGTTAGCAGTGAGTGCGGTGGCTCAGTGGTTAGCAGTGAGTGCAGTGGCTCAGTGGTTAGCAGTGAGTGCGGTGGCTCAGTGGTTAGCACTGCGTGCGGTGGCTCAGTGGTTAGCAGTGAGTGCGGTGGCTCAGTGGTCAGCAGTGAGTGCGGTGGCTCAGTGGTTAGCAGTGAGTGTGGTGGCTCAGTGGTTAGCAGCGAGTGCGGTGGCTCAGTGGTTAGCAGCGAGTGCGGTGGCTCAGTGGTTAGCAGCGAGTGCGGTGGCTCAGTGGTTAGCAGCGAGTGCGGTGGCTCAGTGGTTAGCAGTGAGTGCGGTGACTCAGAGGTTAGCAGTGAGTGCGGTGGCTCAGTGGTCAGCAGTGAGTGCGGTGAGATTGGTCAGCACAGTGGCGTGGGCAGAGGGGTGAGCGCAGCGCCGTGGGCAGAGTGGTGAGCACACACATACATACATACATACACACACACGCACACACACACACACACTCCGCTATAGTTAGCACCGACCCTGCGTCTTCCCCACACGCCTGGATCCTGAGTTGAGATGTCGCCGCCCGCGGACGACTGGAACCGCCGAAAGCCCAGACCCCTGGCCGAAAATAGAACCAAGGGCCCGGCTATACTTCGCTTAAAGCACCGCTATTATTCTCTATGGGAAGTGAGGCGCCTTTTTGATTGGTCGCTGTGTTCTGGCGGCGACCAATCAGAATCGCGCCTCACTTCCCATAGAGAATAATAGCGGTGCTTTAAGCGAAGTATAGCCGGGCCCTTGGTTCTATTTTCGGCCAGGGGTCTGGGCTTTCGGCGGTCGTCGCCGGGACGGGAGACTCGCACTGGGCGCTTCGCGAGTATTGCGAGTCTCCCGCACCGGCGACGACCAACGAAAGCCGAGACCCGTGGCCGAAAATAGAACCAAGGGCCCGGCTATACTTGGCTTGAAACACCGCTATTATTCTCTATGGGAAGTGAGGCGGTATTCTGATTGGTCGCTGTGTGCTGCCGGCGACCAATCAGAATCGCGCCTCACTTTCAGCGGTAAATTTAAAACACAAAGTCGTCCATTATATGCCTATGGGAAGTGCGGCGCTATTCTGATTGGTCGCCGGCAGCACACAGCGACCAATCAGAATACCGCCTCACTTCCATAGAGATATAATGGGCGATTTAGACTTTCAAATTTACCGCTAAAAGTGAGGCTCGATTCTGATTGGTCGGCGGCAGCACACAGAGACCAATCAGAATAGTGCCTCACTTCCCATAGAGATATAATGGACAAAAATCGTCCATTATATCTCTATGGGAAGTGAGGCGGTATTCTGATTGGTCGCTGGGTGCTGCCGGCGACCAATCAGAATACCGCCTCACTTCCCATAGACATAGAATGGAGGACTTTAAGTTTCAAATTTACCGCTCAAAGTGAGGCGCTATTCTGATTGGTCGGCGGCAGCACGCAACGACCAATCAGAATTCCGCCTCACTTCCCATAGAGATACATTAGCGGTGTCTCGCGAAATTTATGGCCGGGCCCCTGGTTGTATTTTCGGCCACGGGGCTCGGCTGTTGCCGGTCCAGGAAAATCGCAAGGGACCGACGTGCCGGACTTACCGCGCCTGCAACTACTCACCTATCTATCTCTATCTATCTCTCTATATCTATCTATCTATCTCTATTTATTTATTTATCTATCTCTATATCTATTTCTCTATTTCTCTATTTATCTATCTATATTTTTATCTATCTATCTATCTATCTATCTATGTATCTATCTATCTATCGGTCGGTCCAACGACCGACCACAGCCGAGCCCCGTGGCCGAAAATAGAACCAGGGGCCCGGCCATAAATTTCGCGAGACACCGCTAATGTATCTCTATGGGAAGTGAGGCGGTATTCTGATTGGTTGCTGTGTGCTGCCGCCGACCAATCAGAATTGAGCCTCAGTTTTAGCGGTAAATTTGAAAGTCTAAATCTCCCATTATATCTGTATGGGAAGTGAGGCGGAATTCTGATTGGTCGCCGGCAGCACACAGCGACCAATCAGAATACCGCCTCACTTCCCATAGAGATATAATGGACAAAAATCGTCCATTCTATCTCTATGGGAAGTGAGGCGGTATTCTGATTGGTCGCTGGGTTCTGCCGGCGACCAATCAGAATACCGCCTCACTTCCCATAGACATAGAATGGAGGACTTTAAGTTTCAAATTTACCTCTCAAAGTGAGGCGCTATTCTGATTGGTCGCTGCCAGCACACAGCGACCAATCAGAATACCGCCTCACTTCCCATAGAGATACATTAGCGGTGTCTTGCGAAATTAATGGCCGGGCCCCTGGTTCTATTTTCGGCCACGGGGCTCGGCTGTTGCCGGTCCAGGAAAATCTCAAGGGACCGACGTGGCGGACTTACCGCACCTGCAACTACTCACCTATCTATCTCTATCTATCTCTCTATATCTATCTATCTCTATTTATTTATTTATCTATCTCTATATCTATTTCTCTATTTATCTATCTATATTTTTATCTATCTATCTATCTATCTATCGGTCCAACGACCGACCACAGCCGAGCCCCGTGGCCGAAAATAGAACCGGGGCCCGGCCATAAATTTCGCGAGACACCGCTAATGTATCTCTATGGGAAGTGAGGCGGTATTCTGATTGGTCGCTGTGTGCTGCCGCCGAACAATCAGAATCGAGCCTCACTTTTAGCGGTAAATTTGAAAGTCTAAATCTCTCATTCTATGTCTATGGGAAGTGAGGCGGAATTCTGATTGGTCGCCGTCAGCACACAGCGACCAATCAGAAGAGCGCCTCACTTCCCATAGAGATACATAGCGGTGTTTCGGCGAATTTATGGCCGGGCCCCTGGTTCTATTTTCGGCCACGGGGCTCGGCTCTGGTCGGTTGTTCGACGGGGCCGGAGACTCGCAATGAGCGCTTCGCGGCGATAGCTGGCGCATCAGCAACGACTCGCAATGATTGCGAGCCATTGCTAAGGCGCGAGCAATGGGCGCGAAGCGAGTCTCCGGGCCCGTGGAACGACTGATCAGAGCCGAGCCCCGTGGCCGAAAATAGAACCAGGGGCCCGGGCATAAAATCGCCGACACACCGCTATGTATCTCTATGGGAAGTGAGGCGCTCTTCTGATTGGTCGCTGTGTGCTGACGGCGACCAATCAGAATCGCGCCTCACTTCCCATAGACATAGAATGGAAGATTTTTCGTCCATTCTATCTCTATGGGAAGTGAGGCGCTATTCTGATTGGCCGCCGCCAGCACACAGCGACCAATCAGAATAGCGCCTCACTTCCCATAGAGATAGAATGGACGATTTTTCGTCCATTCTATCGCTATGGGAAGTGAAGAGGACGTCGGAGCTGGAGATGGCGGAAAGAAGACAGAAGACCCCCGGGGCCGGACGAAGAGGACGCCTGGCCGGACGGAGGACTTCTGGATCGGACGGATGATGAGATGAAGAAGAAGGCATGTAAGTGATCGACGGCGGCGGTGGCTTAGGGGCGGCGGGGGCTCAGGGGGTAGCGACGTCGGCGGGGGCCCAGGGGGCGCGCGGGGGCTTAGGGGGGTGGCGACGGCGGCAGGGGCTTAGGGGGCGGCGGAGGGTAGTAGGTGGCGGGGTGGTTTGTAGCGGGAGGGGGGTAGGGGTGGCTCCGGAGCAATGGCTCCGGAGCAGTGTACGGTGGGGTGGCGGGGCGGCGAGGGGAGGCAGACGGAGCAGAAGAGAGGGGTTGCTCCGGAGCCGCTGCTGTCACCGCCTGGTGACACAGTGCTCCGGAGCAACCCCTGTCTTCTGCCCCGTCTGCCTCTCCTCGCCGCCGCGGGGTTCAGGCGGGCAGAGCGGGGTAGCGACGGCGAGGGTAGTGGGGCGGACAGGCGGCTGGGCATGGGGCTATAGTATACCATAGCGGTGTACACTACAGCCCCATGCCAGCGGCGAGGCGAGCGGGGCAGACAGGCGGCTGGGCATGGGGCTGTAGTATACCATAGCGGTGTAGACTACAGCCCCATGCTCAGGGTAGCATGTTCGTGGCTTCGTTCGCGCGGCCACGGACAGGGTCCTGGAGAAAGTGCCGAGCCACGCGAACAAAGCCATGGAAGTAGCTTCGGACGCGACGGAAGTCGCTACGGCAATTATATAATAGATTACTGGAGTGCTGCCTGTTTTTGGTGTTTATCTATCTATCTATCTATCTAAAAAAAAAGAAAAACAAAAAAAAAAGAAAAAAAATTGCACAGCACTCACAGACTAAATGTGAACTGGTGCCAGCAGGGACGCTGAGTCAAATAACTAGAAAAAGTTCTCTGCAGCATTCAGCTACTACCAATGACGTACAAATGGTAACAAGTTATATGTATATGAGAAAAAAGTTTAAAAACTTACGTTTTTTACAAAAAACTCAAAAATCTTATTTGTTTATTTCTGAAGTTCTTAGTACATACATTGGCCAATGTCTGTTTGCTCATCGACTTCGGCTGCCTATTTTTGGTGTCCATCTATCTATCTATCTATCTATCTATCTATCTATCTATCTATCTATCTATCTATCTATCTATCTAAAAGTAAAATAAGGCTGCAGCACACAAAGTTGAGATGATTCCAGCCTTTATTGGCTTTCTATGGCATTGGATTAGCGACGTTTCAGTCAAATATTGACCTTCTTCCAGCAGTCACTTGTGGCAAATGCTGGGGTTTTTATATACCCTCCAATTACAATCATCATTACCTAATCATCTTTTATAAAACCTTATACAAGTGTTTTAAAACGTTTTCCATTCTAATGAACATCACTCTGTGAAACCATATTCATATATTACTTAAAAATGATATTTACAATGATATTAATCCTCATACTTACTAAGAATCTTGTTAAGTGGATTCAATCTCACACAGGTGCCCGCTTAATTACATTAAACTGTCAAATATTGACTGTCACAGTGCATAAGTTCCACGTGCAGCCTCTCCTAGGCTGCGCGCCGCCATTACGGCTTGTTTATATTCTAATGCGCGTGCGCGTATGGGTGATGCGTCCCTGGTTACAGGAAACGCTAATAGTGCCGATTTTAGATGTCCCGCGCATGCACGCTATGATCTGTCGCCTGGTAGTGCGCTTTTTAATTCACTCCTTTCCTTTTACTCGTTATACGCGATTCTATGATCAAATGTGCGTTTTGACCTACCGTTTCTGGTGTATTGCTGATATTTAACAATGTGGACTATGTGCTGAATACTTTAATAGTGATTTAATATTTTTATTCTTTTATTTTAAAGTGCATCTTTGTTTAATTATATAAACTGTGACTTGGTTAATATTATGACCTTATTGCCTTCAAATCAAAAGCTTATGCTTAGTTTACCAGTATAAATTACTTTAAAAGTTGCTTACCTCTGTAATAATAAAAATCAGAGGAGCTTTGTATATATACATACATACACAATATGGTTTTCTATACTTAGTGTTATGTGTACAAGTGTTGCCATACACCATGGGTTTTCGAGTTCAAGTGTCTCCCATTCCTGGGTTGTAACACTTCCCTGTCAGTGCAATGCTTAGGGAGGGGCTTCTCTCCCCTTGCACCCCCTGTTCAAGGTAGAACCATAGACCTCATGTACACTTTTACCATATCAGATAACCAACAGTGTATTAACATATTTCCTGTATACTCTATGATTTTTAATAAGGCAATAAAAAAGTTTTCTTTTTGTAAAAAAATGTTTTTATTTTATTTGCATAAAATGTATATTTCGTGCATAATAAATAAATAATTATATAGTGCTACATTATTGTGTAAAAAAATCCTGTGTAAAATTTTTTTGTGATTAGAAGTTCATTATAATAGTAATACTGCACTGTGTACAATCTTCATTGACAATTTTAAATGTAGATTGATCTGCGGGTGCTCCTGTGTTAGTGATCCACTCTTCACACTTGTTTCCTGTGTGATACAAGACAAATAGTAGTATAAATACATTGTTAATTAGTGTTCAGTCGTGATATTCAAATTTATCCGTGATTATACATTAAAGTGACTAAAATACACAAACTTCAGGATGAGAAACATGGCTTTAAAGGACTGTATGTAATTTAAAATATATGTTGAGTCCCTCTGGTTTCAAGGTTTGCAACCTATGTATCCATTCAAGTTCTTTCGCTTTAAGTAATCCAATTCTGTCACCACCCCTCCTAGGCATTGGTACGGTATCAATCAACCTGAATTTTAGGTCTTTTTCCTTATGCCTAGCTTCCGTGAAGTGCTTTGATACGGGCAAGTTCATGATTTTTTTACGTATGGTGTATCGATGGTGGCTAATTCTTATTTTAAAATCAAGGGTTGTTTCCCCTATGTACCATAATTGGCAGGGGCACTCGAGGAGATAAATAACGAAATCCGAGTTACAAGTTAAGAAATGGTTAATTTTATACTCTATACCTGTTTTTGGGTGACAAAACCTGTTTCCTTTTATCATGAAAGAGCAGTTAATGCAATTAATGCAAGGATAACACCCTGTTCTTTTCTCTCCTGTCAATGTCATTTGTCTTCTATTCTTCATTGTGCCGATGTCTGACCTGACCAACCAGTATTTTAAGTTCCTACTTTTTTTATATGACACTAATGGTAGGTTTTTATATTCTTCAATTTGTGGAAGGCATTTTTTTAGCATCCCCCAGTGTTTTTGGACAATGTTGACCACACTTTTTGTCTCCTCCCCATATGTTAATATTAATGGGATTCTTTTTATTTTTGTATTACTTTTATCATTTGTACGTCCTAGTTTTTTCCTCTGTTGTTTTAAAACCACTTCCGGGTAACCTCTTTGTTTGAATCTGTCCATCAACTTATCTATTTCTAAATTTTTTTCGTCCTCATTGCTTACAATTCTGCTTACTCTAGTCATTTGACCAAGCGGAACTGCTTTTTTGAGGCTGCTGGGGTGTCCACTAGTGTAGTGAAGTAATTTGTTTTTATCTGTGGGTTTTATAAAGAGAGTAGTACTTGTATTACCCTCTTGTAATAATACCCGAACATCTAGAAACTGCATTTCTGTCTGAGAGTGTACTTCTGTAAACTTTATCGTGTCATTGATCGTATTCATGCAACTGTAAAATGACAATAGTTCTGTTTCAGTTCCCTTCCATATAATAAAGATATCGTCCACATATCTCCACCACCTCTCCACATGGGAGAAGTGGTGGGACGTGTAGACGAATCTTTCTTCCAGGTAGACCATAACAGCTCCTGCATACGAGCATGCCATTCGAGCCCCCATCGCGGTGCCCATCAATTGCAAGAAGAAGTCATCCCCAAACAGAAAATAATTCTGCCTGAGGACAACTTTTAGTAAATCTACAATGAATTGTTTGCAAGGGTCTGTATAGTTCGTCTTTTTCAGAAAATCTGCAATCACATTTATACCCATTTCATGGTCTATGGACGTGTATAATGATGTTACATCAAAGGATGCCAATATGCATTCCTTCTTTCCCATAAATTTCCTTCGCAAATGAAGGAAAGTCACATATTAAAGATACAGGACATTTCCTTGAGAATCTGACAAGGTATAAGGAACAAACTAAATTTATGGGAAAGAAGGAATGCATATTGGCATCCTTTGATGTAACATCATTATACACGTCCATAGACCATGAAATGGGTATAAATGTGATTGCAGATTTTCTGAAAAAGACGAACTATACAGACCCTTGTAAACAATTCATTGTAGATTTACTAGAAGTTGTCCTCAGGCAGAATTATTTTCTGTTTGGGGATGACTTCTTCTTGCAATTGATGGGCACCGCGATGGGGGCTCGAATGGCATGCTCTTATGCAGGAGCTGTCATGGTCTACCTGGAAGAAAGATTCGTCTACACGTCCCACCACTTCTCCCATGTGGAGAGGGTGGTGGAGATATGTGGACGATATCTTTATTATATGGAAGGGAACTGAAACAGAACTATTGTCATTTTACAGTTGCATGAATACGATCAATGACACGATAAAGTTTACAGAAGTACACTCTCAGACAGAAATGCAGTTTCTAGATGTTCGGGTATTATTACAAGAGGGTAATACAAGTACTACTCTCTTTATAAAACCCACAGATAAAAACAAATTACTTCACTACACTAGTGGACACCCCAGCAGCCTCAAAAAAGCAGTTCCGCTTGGTCAAATGACTAGAGTAAGCAGAATTGTAAGCAATGAGGACGAAAAAAATTTAGAAATAGATAAGTTGATGGACAGATTCAAACAAAGAGGTTACCCGGAAGTGGTTTTAAAACAACAGAGGAAAAAACTAGGACGTACAAATGATAAAAGTAATACAAAAATAAAAAGAATCCCATTAATATTAACATATGGGGAGGAGACAAAAAGTGTGGTCAACATTGTCCAAAAACACTGGGGGATGCTAAAAAAATGCCTTCCACAAATTGAAGAATATAAAAACCTACCATTAGTGTCATATAAAAAAGTAGGAACTTAAAATACTGGTTGGTCAGGTCAGACATCGGCACAATGAAGAATAGAAGACAAATGACATTGACAGGAGAGAAAAGAACAGGGTGTTATCCTTGCATTAATTGCATTAACTGCTCTTTCATGATAAAAGGAAACAGGTTTTGTCACCCAAAAACAGGTATAGAGTATAAAATTAACCATTTCTTAACTTGTAACTCGGATTTCGTTATTTATCTCCTCGAGTGCCCCTGCCAATTATGGTACATAGGGGAAACAACCCTTGATTTTAAAATAAGAATTAGCCACCATCGATACACCATACGTAAAAAAATCATGAACTTGCCCGTATCAAAGCACTTCACGGAAGCTAGGCATAAGGAAAAAGACCTAAAATTCAGGTTGATTGATACCGTACCAATGCCTAGGAGGGGTGGTGACAGAATTGGATTACTTAAAGCGAAAGAACTTGAATGGATATGGATATTGAATGGATACATAGGTTGCAAACCTTGAAACCAGAGGGACTCAACATATATTTTAAATTACATACAGTCCTTTAAAGCCATGTTTCTCATCCTGAAGTTTGTGTATTTTAGTCACTTTAATGTATAATCACGGATAAATTTGAATATCACGACTGAACACTAATTAACAATGTATTTATACTACTATTTGTCTTGTATCACACAGGAAACAAGTGTGAAGAGTGGATCACTAACACAGGAGCACCCGCAGATCAATCTACATTTAAAATTGTCAATGAAGATTGTACACAGTGCAGTATTACTATTATAATGAACTTCTAATCACAAAAAAATTTTACACAGGATTTTTTTACACAATAATGTAGCACTATATAATTATTTATTTATTATGCACGAAATATACATTTTATGCAAATAAAATAAAAACATTTTTTTACAAAAAGAAAACTTTTTTATTGCCTTATTAAAAATCATGGAGTATACAGGAAATATGTTAATACACTGTTGGTTATCTGATATGGTAAAAGTGTACATGAGGTCTATGGTTCTACCTTGAACAGGGGGTGCAAGGGGAGAGAAGCCCCCTCCCTAAGCATTGCACTGACAGGGAAGTGTTACAACCCAGGAATGGGAGACACTTGAACTCGAAAACCCATGGTGTATGGCAACACTTGTACACATAACACTAAGTATAGAAAACCATATTGTGTATGTATGTATATATACAAAGCTCCTCTGATTTTTATTATTACAGAGGTAAGCAACTTTTAAAGTAATTTATACTGGTAAACTAAGCATAAGCTTTTGATTTGAAGGCAATAAGGTCATAATATTAACCAAGTCACAGTTTATATAATTAAACAAAGATGCACTTTAAAATAAAAGAATAAAAATATAAAATCACTATTAAAGTATTCAGCACATAGTCCACATTGTTAAATATCAGCAATACAACAGAAACGGTAGGTCAAAACGCACATTTGATCATAGAATCGCGTATAACGAGTAAAAGGAAAGGAGTGAATTAAAAAGCGCACTACCAGGCGACAGATCATAGCGTGCATGCGCGGGACATCTAAAATCAGCACTATTAGCGTTTCCTGTAACCAGGGACGCATCACCCATACGCGCACGCGCATTAGAATATAAACAAGCCGTAATGGCGGCGCGCAGCCTAGGAGAGGCTGCACGTGGAACTTATGCACTGTGACAGTCAATATTTGACAGTTTAATGTAATTAAGCGGGCACCTGTGTGAGATTGTATCCACTTAACAAGATTCTTAGTAAGTATGAGGATTAATATCATTGTAAATATCATTTTTAAGTAATATATGAATATGGTTTCACAGAGTGATGTTCATTAGAATGGAAAACGTTTTAAAACACTTGTATAAGGTTTTATAAAAGATGATTAGGTAATGATGATTGTAATTGGAGGGTATATAAAAACCCCAGCATTTGCCACAAGTGACTGCTGGAAGAAGGTCAATATTTGACCGAAACGTCGCTAATCCAATGCCATAGAAAGCCAATAAAGGCTGGAATCATCTCAACTTTGTGTGCTGCAGCCTTATTTTACTTTTATTGTCTGGAGTTGGTGGTTGATTACCACTCTAAAGGACTGCTAAGCACTGAGCATATGCTAACAAAGAATCGCTGCTCACAATTTTTTCTAATTATCTATCTATCTATCTATCTGGTTTGTCTGAATCCCTTTTTAGACAAAATAAGGTTGAACTCAATTCAGTAATACAATATGAACAGGGCTAAGGATGGTTTCACAGGAAAATCTTGCATGCTCATGGATACCCAAGACTGCAAAACTGTATACATTGGCACCCCATCCGAGTGCATCCGCTTGCAGATTCCTGCGGTATCCATAGTAGGCTAAGTGACACATCTCCTAGGGGCCCATGTGGCCAGCACATGCGCAGAGCATAGTTAAAGGACTGGAAGCACGGATCCACCAGGATGGTGAGAAATGGTGAAAGTGTACCAAGTGGTGCCATGACAAACATTACTGCAGTTCAGACGCGAGGGTCACACAAGTGGTACCCTGCAAGTGTGATGTGTGCTGCACTTCCTGATGCCACTGCTTCTCATATGTGCTGTCTCATGATCCCGGCGAGACATATCTGCTATGTCTCGAGCGATAACATGGCTCTCACGAGATAGCTAGTGTTACCAGTGCTGATGCCACAGAGTTTATTTCAGGTCACACAGCGGTATTCCCTGCTGCATGATACTTGCTGTGTATCCTCAGACAACTCAGGGAAGTCATGAGGATGTCTCAGGTTCATGAGCGGGCCTGGAAGCATGGTGACAGTGGCGCTGAAGCTTGCTCAGTAATAGGGTATGAAGATACTGTCTGTGCCAAGAGGCTCTACTGTAAAACAGTTTGAGCTGTTTGGCAGCTTATGATCCCCTTTTAAGGTGTTTTCTAGGCAATTAATTTTGCCTCCCATTGATTTGAATGAGGTTCAGATGTTAGGCGAACTGTTCACCGATCTGTTTGGCAAACAAATGCCCAAAGTGAACCAGATCAGAACTTCAAGAGGTTCGTTCATTTCTACTATTTACTAGTCAGCACAAGACTCTAGAATTTTAAAAGCCTATAGCAACATAATTAGGCCATATATTATATATTCTGAAAGGGCTGCCGAAGCCTTATTTCAGGATACTGCTAGTTGGTGCTCAAAAATCACCTGACAGATTCCCTTTGGCCGAGGTCACACCTGAGCCCTGGATCCGTTATTTGCATCAGTTTTTCAAATTTAGAATTCTAAGTCCAAAAACTGATTCTGTTAACGGATCCTGGACTCAGGTGTGACTGCTCTGCTATGCGTTTTTTAACAGGACCCAAAAAATGCTCCAAGCAGTGTTTTTTGGGTGCAGTAAAAAATCTAATCAATTTTTTTATCATGGGTCCCTAGGTGCCTATGGGAAACAGATCCATTAACGCATAGTACATATAGATACCATCCGTTAACCGATCCGTTTTTGCTAGAGTTTTTTGGCCATTTAGCAAAAAACAATAGCATTCCTGGGGGCTCAAAAACACCCTTAAAATAACAGATCCATTATTGGAAACATGGAAAAAACTGATTGCTATGTGTGACCCTAGCCTTTACGTGACTATACAGAAGATTAGCCAATCTGTGGCAGTGTGCGCTGTGCGTTACTATCATTACAGATTTATTACTAATGTTAGGCGGCCGTCACACGCTACAATTTTAAGCCCGATATCGTTTAAGCGATCTCCTTTTTGATCGCTTAAGCGATATCGTTTGGGCATCGTTGCATGTAATCAAGCGATTTTACAATGTAAAATCGCTTGATCGTGACATCGCAGATATGAGAGCAGGAGCTCATATCTAGCGATGAACGATTTTACAAACAGCTTCATCGTGGTGTGTGACACCACGATAAACGATCTCCCAGCGGCAGAGCCTATGCTGGGAGATGGTATCTATGGTAAACGTCGGGTTACTAAGCGATGCGCGGCGCCTAGTAACCCGATGTGTACCATAGTTACCAGCGAGATCGCTGCTCCACATCGCTGGTCAGTCTGTCTGTGTGACATCTCACCAGAGATGTGAGCGATATTGTAAGCGATCGCGCGTGCACGTGATCGCTTATAATATCGTTCAAGATATTGTAGCGTGTGACGGCCGCCCCACAGACATTTATAAGGAAATAATTCTTCAATCATATAACAAGACTTGTCTCTAGTGTCCAGTACCTGAGGATATCCATATAATCCAAGGATCTGTGCGGCTGGAATAGTGGAAGATGAGTACTGATCTCCAATGAGGCCAACCAGCCGGCCATGGCCCTCACAAGAGTAATTAGGTATCACCTTCCCCGGGCCAGACAGGAAATATAAAACATGTCTTACCGCCATCCGTCCATCTGCACACGTGTCATAAACATGATATCCCAGGGTGATATTGGGTAAAATGTCAGGATCCTTGTTTATATTATCAATGGCATAGAGAAAAATAAAAAAACGTAGAAAACACTGAAAGTATCGCCTATAAAAAAGATAAAAAAAATATATAAATGCTTAAATGTCTTTACATATACAGAGGGTAAAATAAGTATCTAACGTCACCAATGTTCTAAGTAAATTCATTTGTAAAGGTTCTTTTGAGATGAATTTCACATCAGATGTTGAAAATGGCGACACAAGCAACTAGTGATGAGCGAGTGTAATCGTTACTATTCGCTATTCACATGGATAGTTCGGTATTCAAAGCACTCGTTACACTGTGAGTATTTCTGTATTCGCCTCGTGATATTTGAGTGTCCCGCTCAGCAATTTTGGAGCCTGATTTGCAGCCAATAATCATGCTGGGCTTCTTAACCATTCACATTAATGGTGCAGCCATCTTGGTTCTGGCATTATTGTGATTGGCCACCCAGCATCATAGGGTGTATCTAAGTCCTGCCAACGGCATTGCATCCAGAAACAGCATTGTACTAGCATATGAAGAAAGAAAACAGTTGCTAGGGGGAGTGTTTCAGGCATCCATATAACACAAAAGAGCTTTTCAGGGCTACCTGCAGTGTATACTAGGTCAGTGTAGTGTAGGGAGGTAGAGATTCTCGAGCAGGGACAAAGTTTAAAGGAGTCTGTCACTAGCATTTTGGGCTGCTTCTTGCTTAAAAGCACTGGTCTTTTATTCGCAGCTATTTTCAGGGGGCCTTAAGGTATCTTCACACGCCGCAATCTCGTCTGGCGATATGAGGTGATCTAACATGCGCGTGCACGTGTTTCATGCTCGCCTCAGATCGCCGATGGCGGCATTACACGCCGCAATCTCGCCCTGAAAAAAAGGCGAGGTGTCGCTCCGGAAATCGCCTCACCCCAGTGGAAGCAATCTGGTCCAATTCCCTCGCCGATTTACACGCCGCAATCCCAAAGGCAATGTGGGCGTACATGTTCAGCTCCGCGAGGACATAGATGTGCCACAATGGTCAACACCGCGCCCCATAGCCGCTCCTTGGACAACACAACTGCGATACGATTGGCCAGTCTGCTCTGGAAGGCTGGCTAATACATGACGCCATTGCCATTGTGTGGTGCTGGACGGACAGCTCATCAAATATGGCGCGCTGTTAACTGACAGCCAATGGGAACACAGTAGCCCACACCAATCAGTTTACACAGGACGTGGACTACAGCACGCTGAGGGGCGCCTACGGGAAATCATAGGTGACACTGATTTCATCACTATCGCCCTATCACACGCCACACCACGGAAATCTCGCCTTCATGATTGCGGCTGATTTCTGAGCAGTGCTCAGGAATCAGGCGAGAGGCGATTTATCGCCGCGAAATTCCCCAAATCACACGCGGCAACTGTGAGGTAACTTCATGGCGATTGCTCCGGGGCAACATATTGCCTGTAGGATTCCCAGGCGATATTGCAGCGTGTGAAGGTACCTTTAGACAGGCTTGTTCCATCCACATCAGCCACATTAATACGGTGCTAATGCACTCGCCAAATCCAAAGCAGTACTACTAGCATTTTTTGCTGCCTGGTACAAAGTACGCACTGATCCTTTTTTTCCCAAAATATTTGAGATCACAGCTTGACTTGTGCTGTCCATCATCAGCCACATTAATATGGTGCTGGTGTGCTTGCCAAATCCAAAGCAGTACTAGATTTTTGTGCTGTCTGGTACAAAGTATGCACTTGTCCTTTTCCCCAAACATGTTTGGCGTCACAGCTTGGCTTGTGCCATTTACATCAACCACATTCATACGGTGCTAGTGCACTTGCCAAATCCAAAGCAGTACTACTAGCATTTTGTCCTATGCTCTGCTCCTTTTGCCCAATATTTTTGGGGTCCCAGTTTGGCTTGTGCCATCCAAATCAATCACATTAATATGGCGCTAGTGCACTTCCAAATCCAAAACAGTACTACTAACATTTGTGCTGCCTGGTACAAAGCATGCACTTGTTCATTTTCCCTGCTGTTTTTGAGGTCACAGTTTGGCTTGTGCTTATAAAAGCTCACCACTTAATATCGCTTTATAGTGCTAAGCAGTATGCCTACCATTCATTGATGCCTGTGAGGTGCCCCCAGGCCGTGAGATACTCGGGGCTGGGCTGGTGCTGTCTCTCTAAAATCACAGTAGTCGTGACACGGTCCCATGGCCTGTGCTCAGTCCAAAAGGAAGGGGCTATTTACAGGGGATTTTGTTGTGATGCCACCCAGAATGTGTTGTCAGTGGGACCACCGCTGCCGTATTCCTACTGGGGACGGTGACTTAGGGCAGCATGGATGGTAAGCCCTCCTAGGGTAGGGCTGGGTGTCCCCAGGGCAGGTGTAGTGTAAGGGGCTGCATACTCTGAATGCTTCACTTACTTCTGTGATGCAGCTTCTCCATTCAGCACGCAGGGACAGCAGGGATGTGGCTCTGCAGGTAGAGATCTCTGCAGTGGCGCTGGAAAGAAAGTTTCAGGCAATGATGAGCTTACTGGGTACTTTACTGAAGTTCTTTTAGCAGCATGTTCTCACAATTCTTACAAGTTAGCACTGCTCCGGGCACCCTAGTTCTACTGCAACTCAGATGGTTACTCTGCGTTGCCTCCCTCAAAGTTCCTTTCAGGCCTTACTTGTCTTTCCCTCTTTCCTCACTCACGGATTTGGTCTGGCCATCACAACCTTTTGTGTGATGCTTCCCTCTGTCTCAGGGTCACTAGCCCTACTCTGATGGCTGTGTTCCTAGACCGTGGTGGTAGGTAGGCTGCAGGTCATAGAGTACCTGCCCCACGCCGGTGTGTCTCATGATTGGGGTCTTAGAGTCTCCCCAGTCACCTCCACAGAGCCGGCTCTCTGGCTGTCCTTGGCCTAGCCCTCCAGTGACACAAGTATAAAGTTGGCTCACCAGGCTCCTTCTTTCTCATTGTGTGGTGTTGTTGCTTTTGGCTTCTTTCCCTCGCCTCCAGCTATGGAGCGAGCTTTCTCCCCTAGGAAATCTGCCTCTAGGGTTCTGAGTCCTCCAGGGAACCTCTCCTCCTGGGAAAAAAGGGTTCTTTGTCCTCCAGGGAACCTCTTCTCCTGGGAAAAAAAATGTGCCTACAACCTGGTATTCTACTACCAGGTTGTACTACTCTTTCTCTCCTCCCACACTGCTCTTAACCCCTGCTACTCCTTGCCTAACCTAAAGTCCTAGGCGTAGGGTCAGTGTGTGAGTGTGTGGGTGTTCCTATGGTCAACCATCTTCCTCGTCTGGCTGCAGTTCACCCTCTGTCCGCCCTTGTCGCAGGGGCGCCACACCTGCCAGAAAGCATGCACTTTTCATTCTTTCCCCGTCATTTTGGGGGCCACATTTTGCTTGAGACACTGTCCAATGCTAAATGTTTGTTTTGTATAAGGAACTGCAAGTTGTGTGCAAGGGGCATCAGTGCATGCTTCCTGGGCAACATATTGAGAAGTAGGTAACACAGGGGAAGTGCCAGTGGTTTGGCACTCATACACAGTTTTGCTTCTAGGTTTTCAAACCACCTAGTGGGGTGATCTGCTAGACAGCCAGCAGGGGGCGTGGAGCTTGTCAAAAATAAAGCTTAACACCGTACACAATACCTAACTATAGCATGGGGAAGACAGCTGCAAAAACCCCTAAAACTATACCTAAGTCATCCAAGTCGATCACACAAGCAGACGTTGATAAATTTTTACGCAAACAAAGTGAATCCTCGGGTACCCAGAAATCGAACAAACAATCTGCACTCTCGTATGCCGATGATTCAGATTCAGACATGAAGTGCGAATCTGACACAAGCACCAAAACAAAAGACTCATCGGTCACCAGATCATTTCTGAAACGATTACTAGCTAAAACTCTAGAACCTATAGGGCGTGATATAGCAGATATTAAGCAGGACCTAGCCCTCCAAGGCTACAGACTTGAATCCCTAGAAAATACTCAGGGACCAATAATCCATCATACTAACTCCTTATTAGATTGCCTGGTGACCCACGAACAACAACTACACCAAGTTAATTCTACCCTCGAAGATCACGAGAACAGGGAGCGCCGCAACAACATCCGAATCAAAGGCCTCTCTGAGTCAGTGGCATTCGAAGCTCTAGGCAAAGCAGCACTAGAAATATTCAAGTCAGTACTAAAGGAGGAAGACCCTCAAGATATTGAGCTGGTCCGAGTGCATTGTACTCTCCGCCCTAAACCGGCACCTGGTGACACTCCCCGAGATGTGCTGTGCAGATTCCTGGACAATCGAATAAAAGACCTAGTGTTGCGCAGAGCTAGAGAGTCTGATAACCTTGCCTATGCTGACTCTAAAATCCTTTTATTCCAAGATTTATCGGCAATAACCCGGAGAAAACGACGCCTCCTAAAGCCTTTCACAGGAGCAGTCCTTGCTAAAGGCCATAAGTTTCGTTGGCTCTTTCCATTCGGCATCCACATCACGGCCGGAGAGAAATCTATAAATGCCAGATCCTCAACTGACATAAGAGCGGCATGCACCTCTCTAGATATCGTCTTGGAAACCTATCCGGACTTAGAGAATTTCCATGCAGCATCACTACTACAAGCATTTCCAACCCCGCCGCCCTGGCAGCAGGCGATGACTCCGAAATTTCAGCGCTCCAAGAGGAGAACAGCGAAGTCACCAATGTCGAAAGGCCCAGACGACGCCACCTGAGAGGATTCAGTTTCTTTTTTTTTTACTACTTCTTCTTTCCATAATCATTGAGTGCTCCCACATTTGTCCGTGAGACATGATATCTCCTGGACGAATGTACCTTGTTAAGATGATCTCACCCTTTTTATGCGAGTATAAGTATATACCTAAATGTTGTTTTCTTGCATGCTGTTTTTACATAACAACACCCCTATACCAGGCTTCAATAGACATAATAGTTTAATAGTTCGGCTAGATGATTGGAGATTATTTGATAGATACTCTACCGGTCCCTTGTAGTTTACACCTCCCCAACCCTACCTTTCATCCTTACCCTTACCCACCCCCTACCTAATCCTGAACCAATACTACCTCTTCCGCTTCTACCCATCCCCCCATTAAACCCTACCCGTCCACATACCTCCCCCCACCATTCCCCACTCCCCTATATCCCATTATGTGCTCATCCCAACTTATCCTAATGTGAAACAAATAGCTTATATATCGATGCCGAAATTGACTAAGCCTGCTGAGCCTAAGATGCTAATATTAGAAGAAACTGATTAAGATAGTTTGATGTTTCATGTTTTTGTACGGTTATGTTATAATAATTGAGGAATCGCCCCCTCTGAGTTGGCGAATTCTGATCCAGCTGTCCATGTTGATGGGAAACATTAACCCTAGAGGACTATTGTTTTTTGAATTATTAATGATACCTTATCTCTCTATCTTTCTTTCTATACACCTTTGTCTTCCCCCTTCTACTTTTCCCTCTCCCTTCGACCCTGCTACTACTCACCCCACCAGGCACGACCGACGCTTCTCTCAAAACATAAATCAGCGAGCAAGCAACCCGAGAGATCATGGCTGATGGTAAAGTATTAACTTATACATCTCTTAATGCACACGTCTTTAACTCACCTGGCACCAGACACCCAACGTTACATGCTCTTAAGAAACAAGGGACTGACGTCTTATTTGTCCAAGAAACCCACTTCAAACCTAATAAGATTCCAAATTTTGAGAAATCAGTGTTCGATAAATGGTACCACTCCACATCTACTCAAACCGGAGCTAGAGGTGTTTCAATAGCGTTCAAGAGAAACACACAATTTCAATTACGAGAGTCCCTGGTGGACCCGGAAGGCAGGTATATCTTGGTTAAGGGCTTGCTAAATGGCTCACTAGTAACACTTGGTAGCCTCTATGCACCGAATAAAAAAATACTGAAATGGATATTGGCCATAATGAAAAAAGTAGAGAGATTTAGAGAGGGTCTAGTTATCATAGGTGGCGATCTGAACATGGCGCTAGAGCCTTCATTAGATACCACCAAACAAAAGAGCTCCATCTCGGGTAAAGACTTAACCAGAGCACGCGCATATTTACAGTCCATGCAATTGATAGATTCTTGGCGATACATGAATCCATCATCACGAGATTATACATATTACTCAAACCCGCATAAGTCTTACCATAGATTGGACTATATACTAGTGTCAAGAAGAGCGTTACCCGATATACATACGTCCGAGATTAAACCAAGTATCTTCTCGGATCACGCGGCGGTATTAACATCAATATCTACCCTTAAACGCCATTCAGCGAGCAAGTCCTGGCAAATAAACGAGACAATACTAAACACCCCCGAATTGAAAAATCGCCTTATAGAGAAAGTTCAACAATACTTTAAAGACAACCAAACGGCCGATATATCCATACAATCCTTGTGGGAAGCACACAAGGCTGTGATCCGAGGGGTGCTGATATCAATGGCGTCCTATCTTAATAAGAGACGACATACAGAAACCCAACAACTATATGATGAGATCGCAGACTTGGAACTTCAACACAAAAAACATCAGGACTCTGACATACTATCTTTACGAACGTCCAAACGAATGCACTTAAAAAATTTATTTAACACATCATAAGCGAAACAGTATAGAAAATGGAAAACTAAAATGTATGCACACGGCGATAAAGCCTCTAAATTCATGCTCTCTTATCTACATAAACGACAAACACGCACACAAATATATTTGATCAAAAATGAAAGAGGAGTAGAATCGCAAGACCAAAGCCACATTGAACAGACCTTCCTTGACTATTATACACGTTTATACAATCTACATCCCAATGACTCTGCTGAGACTGTTTACCAGAGGAGCCGGAAAGCGGGAGACTTTTTGAAGGGCCTGCAACTCCCGACCCTCTCTAAAACAGACCAACAAACACTTTTACAACCTTTTACACTCCAGGAACTCCAGTCCACTCTGTCACGCTGTCCTAAAGGAAAAGCACCTAGACCCGATGGGTTCTCTGCTTTATACTATAAAACCTTTTCCTCACTGCTCCTACCACACCTCCTGACATTATGCAACGCAACACTTGCAGGCCAACCATTACCTGGTCAGATGCTTGAAGCTAGGATTTCGTTGATTCACAAAGAGGGAAAAGACCCAACCCTATGTAGTAATTACAGGCCTATATCTTTGTTAAATGTAGACTTGAAACTGTTGGCCGGAATGATTGCCCACAGGTTGGCGACATTTTTACCACACTTGATGTCAACGAATCAAACAGGCTTCGTAAGGGGCAGAGAGGGGAAGGATAACACCCACAAAGTCTTACATTTAATACAATATGCGAAAGCGCGTAACCTCCCACTGGTCCTTCTAGGTACAGACGCAGAGAAGGCGTTTGACAGAGTGGACTGGACCTTCTTAAAGGAAGTCCTACTGAGATTCAATTTACCGATAGCCTTGATCACATCCATCATGGCGATGTACAGACATCCCACAGCACGGATAAAAATCAATGATTCTATAACATCGACCTTCACTATTGGTAACGGAACCAGACAAGGCTGCCCATTGTCTCCGTTATTGTTCGCGATGGTAATGGGGCCTCTCATGATGGCGATTCAACATAACCATAACATAGAGGGCATCACGATGGCTGGGGAACAATTTAAATCTGCCGCATTCGCAGATGACCTCCTAGTATTTCTGACAAACCCCAAGAGAGGACTTCATGCTCTCATGGAACATATGGACCAATACGTCAGCCTGTCCAACTTCAAAATCAATATATCCAAATCTGAAGCTCTAGGGATACAGATTAAACACTAACTCTCCAAAACTTAAAAGCCCTATACCCCCTATCCTGGCCTAAACAATATATCACCTATCTAGGGTGAAAATAAGTGAGAATCACCGCGACTTATTTAAACTACCGTGTATACTCGAGTATAAGCCGACCCGAGTTTAAGCCGAGGCCCCTAATTTTGCCCCCAAAAACTGGGAAAACTTATTGACTCGAGTATAAGCTGAGGGCGGGAAATGCAGCAGCGACGCACCGGCGATCTTACAGGCGCCATCGCCGCTGTAAAATAAAACCCTAGCGGTGATTCTGTAACATGAGAGCCTACGGCTCCCATTGCCTGTAAGATCGCCGTCCCCCAGTTACTTGGGGTGATGTGTACACATCGCCCCAGAGTGCTCGCCTGGTTTCAGAGCACTGCTGAGAAACCAGGCGACCACTCAAAGGTGTCGCCATCGCCTATATACATTAGTCGACGCACAGGCCATATCACCGGCGATAGGCCCCTGCATTGCCTATAAAATCGCCGCCGATATGGCCTCGTGTGACGGTACCCTTACTGTATTTTCCCTCAGAATTCATCTTTCCCCTGCTTTATTGATCTTTCCCTAAGCACCCAGCTAATTCTATACCCTGCACTGCTTCTCCTTTCCCTCACTAGTCTTCTTTCCCCTGCTCTATTACTACTGTACTTTCCATGAGAATCTATCTTTCCCCTGCTCTACTCATCTTTCCCTCACTATTCTTCCTTTCCCTACTCTATTATGCTAAATAAACTTACAGTACATTGTACAGTATAGTATAGTGGTGCTTCACCTAAAGTCCCCTGCGGCAACACTGTGCATTAGGTCAATGTCTGGCCGCAGGGGACTTTTTTTGTGTGTGTGCAGTGGGGAGCTGGCCGCGTGGTGTACTGAGCAATGCAGTGGAGGGATCCGGCCTCCACATCGCTACAGCAGGACGGAGCGATGCGGCGGAGGGATCCAGCCGCACATCACCAGAGCAGGGCGGAGGGATCCAGGCCGTCCCAACGGAGGACGACGGAGGGAAGAAGCGGAGGGATGTGGGCTGCAGGAGCGCAGGAGACCTGAATCAGGAGGACGGTAACCGGCGGCCGGGGCACCAAATACTGAAGGGTGGCAGGAGGAGGACAGAGGGAAGGCTTTGAGGGGGATGAGGAGCAATATGAAGGGCAGGTGAAGTGACTCAAGTTTAGTGACTCGAGTATAAGCCGAGGGCGACTTTTTTAGCCAAATAAAGGGGCTGAAAAAGTCGGCTTATACTCAAGTATACACGGTAAATATTCTTCCCCTCCTTACATCTACGACAACACTTATTCAAAACTGGAAAGATCCATATCTTTTGTGGATGGGGATGAAGAATATGCTGAAAAGCTTGATACCACCTAAATTTAACTACCTCTTCCAAATATTACCAGTAGTAATCCCAGCTAGCTTTCTTACCAAGATAAACTCGCTTTTTACTAGATACATATGGAAAAGCAGAAAACCGCGCATATCACACCGCACATTATCGCTACCCAAACACCTTGGTGGCATGGGGGCCCCAGATATTAAACTATATTATAGAGCTGCACAACTCTCTAGAATAGTGGACATAATCAGGGAAACTGGAGACAAACAATGGCTGATAATCGAAAACGCCTCCGCACCATATAGTCTCAGGTCACTCTTCCTTATACATACCAATGAGAAACAAAATGTAACCTTACTAAATCCTTTCACTAAGTCCACAATAAAGATATGGAGAAAAGATATGAAGAATTTAATGCCACCTCTTACCCCACTGGCTAATCTTACCGATATACTCGCACACTTAGAAACAGCAAGCCTGGGACCACATGGTGAACAATACACATGCTCAGTGGACCACTTATATCAAGATGGAGCCATCAAGTCCTTCACCGACTTACAAACGATACCTGGTCTATCAAACTTGAATTTTATACAATATAACGCACTTCGACACATTCTCCACCCGCTTCTGAAGAGATCAGACCTTACTAGAGGATTAACTGAGTTCGAGAATCTCTGTGCTGCGGTGACAAAACTGAAACAGATATTCTCCAAAATCTACCAATCATTACTGACTACCGAAACCAGTCCCAAGAGAGCATTCATTGCACGCTGGGAAAGAGACCTGGGACATACATTTACCCCCTCACAGATTCGCTACATCTATAGCCACTCCCATGGTCCAACGCAGTGCGCGAGAGCTCAGGAATCCTCATACAAGGTAGTCACGAGGTGGTATCATACCCCTGACCAAATTCGGAGATGGGACATCAACCACCCCCCTGAATGTTGGAGATGCGGAGCTAAAGAAACCACTTACTTACATATGTGGTGGAGCTGCCCAACACTGATGCTATTTTTTTTTTGGTAAATATAATTTTTATTAAAATTTTTCATAGATCACAATATAAACATAGAAAATCCAGTTAACAATATTTTTGGTATACAGAGAGAAAGGGAAAGGAATTACAATCTTCTGTTGAGCCAAGTAACACATTAAGACATCATCAAATAATAACTAGACGTATTTTTCCCTTTCCTCTCCTTTCTAATAACACAGTGAGATATTCTCCCTCTATCGCTACGGGAGAGAAATGTCGGTACCAGGTGTGAAATATCTTATCCTGGTTATTTTCCGACCATTTATTTATTCGGCTAACCATATATTGACACTCGTCCAGGGGGTAGGAAAGTGAAGAAGAAAGAGGAATGGTGAGAGTCAGAAGAAAGAAGGAAAGAAAGAAGAATGTGGAGGAGAGTGAAGAAAATAGAATCTTATTCCTGAGGGTGTAGCGCGCCGCGCAGCCCCCCGAGGTAATTCCAGGGGAAAGTGAGGCACCGCATCCCCGGATAATCAGATAAAGAAGTCACCAAAGTTAGGGGCATTTTTGAACAGGACCCATTCAGTCCAGGTAGTTACATATGTGTGTTGGGTCTGGGAAAAGTCCGCTGACAATTCCTCGTATCTACGTATCTTTTCCACTTCCAAATACCATTCTGAAATGGAAGGGGGTTCTCGTTCCTTCCAATGGCGAGGGATCACGCTGCGGGCCGCGGCTATGCAAAATCGGAGAACATCTTTCCTCTGTACCTTCCAAGAGCCAGGGAGCAGAGACAGAAGGGCCATGTCAGGATTGCCTACCAGGGTTTTTCTCGTTACCATATTATAGTTACGAAATACCCTGACCCAGAATTCCTGAATCAATGGGCAGCTCCACCATATATGTAACATCGTACCCCTCTCTTTTTCGCATCTCCAGCACAGTGGTGAGGTGTCTGGAGAGAATCTATGTATCTTGTCTGGGGTAAGGTACCACCTGTATCGCAACTTGAGGCTTTTTTCCATGGCATCACATGAACCTGCTGTTTTGCGAGCCATAAGAAAGCTCTTTTCCCACTCCAGATCGGGTATTGTCCGTCCCAATTCCTCCTCCCATGCCTTCCGGTATCCCGTATTTATCTCGCTTATGGATCTGGACAATGTCTTATGGATTGCCGAAATCCCTTTCAATGGAGCCCCATCAGCCACAAAAATTTCTTCCATCGAGGAGAGTACCATTGTCGGGGTCTTTGGAATTGCAAGAGATCTCGTAAAGGACCTCAATTGCAAATATTCCCACCATTTTAGTTTGATTTGTGGAGTAGCTGATTGGAGCGTCGCAAAGGAAGGGAGCTCGCCCCTTGTCAAGACCTGACCTAATCTAATGTCGTCTGTTTCGGTCCAACCCAGAATAGTCTTATTAGCCATCCCTGGGGGAAAGGCCGGGTTGTGGAAAATTGGGGTCAAAGGGCTGTCGTATTGGGTCTCTTTCAATTCTCTCCTCGCAATCCGCCAAGCTTTAAGTGTTTCAGATGTAAAATTAGGCAAAGGACCCATTGATTGCAAAGCCTCACGAGAAAGCCATTGCAAGCTGCGGAGGGGAACTGAGGTGCCGTCCTGCTCCACCCGTACCCACTGCTTGGAGTCTGATTTAAAGTGCCAATCTATAAGGCGAACCATGATGGCTGCCAGACAGTATCTGCGGATATCTGGAAGCCCTGTCCCCCCTTGCTCCTTAGGGGCTACCAGACTCCTCATGCTAACCCTTGCCCTTTTGCCATTCCAGATGAAGCGTAAAATCGCTGACCTGATGGTGCGAAAAAATGCTCTGTCAGGCCACACCGGGACTGCCTGAAAAATATAAAGGAATCTCGGGAGAATGTCCATTCCCACGACATGGATCCTTCCCAACCACGACAACCTCAGGGGTCTGTATTTCTCCAGTAGAGTCCCTACTTTATGTAGCATGGTTTGATGGTTCAACTGGAAGAGTTTGGATAAGTCGGTCGGGAGACTGACTCCCAAATATACCAGGCTATCCTTCTTCCACCGGAAGGGAAAATCCCGAGCAACCGCGGCAGCCTCAGCTGCTGGCAGAGAGATGTTCAGCGCCTCTGTTTTTGAGTAGTTGACTTTAAAATTACTTAGTCCACCAAAAATCTCAAATTCCCGCAACAAGGAGGGGAAAGTCACTAGAGGCTGAGCAACATAAACTAGTACATCATCTGCGAAAAGCGCAGTTTTATGATGAACATCCCCTACCACCAGCCCGTGAATGTCGCGACCGTCTCTTATGACCTTTGCCAGGTGTTCCATCACAATCACGTACAGCAGGGGGGAGAGAGGGCATCCCTGTCTCGTACCATTTTTAACCTGAAATGTTCCTGATAGTCCTCCGTTTATGCGGACCCTGGCTGAGGGACACGAATAAAGAGAGGAAATCCCATTCATGAACCTGGCACCCAATCCAACATGAATCAGGGCCTCTTTTAAGAACCCCCAGTGGACCCTGTCAAAGGCCTTTTCTGCGTCGATGGAAAGCAGACATAGAGGGGACTTCCACATTCTAGCCTTCTCAATGAGCATACAGGATCTAAGAATGTTGTCCCGCGCCTCACAGCCTTTCACAAAGCCCACTTGGTCGAGGTGGATGATGGACGGAAGTCTCGAGGATAGTCTATCCGCCAAGATTTTTGCAAACAACTTCACGTCCACATTGATGAGCGAGATAGGTCGGTAACTCGCCGCCTCACAGGGGTCTTTGTTTGGCTTAGGCAACACACATATGTGCGCCTCTAGGGCCTGTGGAGGGAAAACATCCCCTCCCTGAACAGCTTTGAAGGAGGAGAGCATGTGAGGCAGCAAGTCGCCGAGCAACGTTTTGTAAAAAATGGACGTGAAACCGTCTGGACCCGGGCTTTTAGAGGTCGAGGTGTTTTTAACCACCTCAGTGAGTTCTTCCATCGATATATCCCCCTCTAGGAGCTCCTTATCTTCGTCTGACAGAGAAGGGATCCCCACCCTCCCTATGTATGATTGTATTTTGTTTGTCAAGGCTACTGGATCCATGTCATCGAACTTCCCCCGTATGTTATACAGGTCTGTGTAAAAGTCCTGGAACACCTTCGAGATCTCATCTGATTTGTGTACCAATTTCCCCAAAGGATTTTTAATCGAAGGTATGTATGTGGGACCAGATCTAGGGTGTAACAACCTGGCCAGAGGTCGCCCGCATACGTTCGTCTTTTTATAGAAAAAGCCCCTGGTCCTTTCTGAAAGTTGTACGAACTTAGCATCTAGGAGAGTACGCAAGTCTCCTCTTGCCTTAGTCAATTCAACTAGTATTTTCCCCTCCTGTGAGGTCTTATGGTCAGATTCCAGGCGACCAATCTTATGGAGCAAGTTGTTAATTTGTTCGGACCTTTGCTTTTTTAATCTGGTACCGTGTCTAATTAGAGTGCCACGAAGAACGCACTTCAGAGCCTCCCATTGCATTGGAGGAGGTGTGGTGTCCTGAGCATGTGTCTGGGTGAAAATTGCAATATCTGCTTTTAGGTCAGCCAGGCAGTTGGTGTCCTTCAAAAGTTGACTATTTAATCTCCAGGTCCACTCTCTTTTGGTCATCCCCGGGATCTCCATGGACAGAAAGACGGGACCATGGTCTGACAAAACGATATTACCTATGGTAGCGTCAGGAGTCCAAGAAAGAACCCCGTGGCTGACCAAGAATAAATCTATCCTGCTGTAGGATTGGTGGACCCCTGAAAAATAAGAGTAATCTCTACCGGTAGGGTTGAGAATCTTCCACACGTCCACCAGCTGCAACTTGCGTAGGAGGTCTCGAAGTGCCTTCAGTCTCCTAGGTGGAACCGCCCTTGTGCCCGACGTGGAGTCTATGGATGGATCAAAAACAAAATTGAAATCGCCACCTATTATTACATGGCCCTCGGCAAATTCCGCCAATCTCAGCAGCAATGCTCTACACACCCTCGTCTGCTCCCTGTTAGGGAGGTACCAATTCACCAAGGTTACAACATTATCAGCTATCTTTAATTTGAGGAAGATATATCGTCCTCCCGAGTCAACTTTGGAGTCCAACAGCGTGTAGGGCAATCCCCGGTGAAAGGCAACCGACACCCCCTTAGTTCTAGCTTCGGGATTGGTGCTGTGGGTCCAATCCGTGTAATGTTTCTCTCCGATGAAGGGTACATGCCCCTCTTTAAAATGCGTTTCCTGGAGGAATAACACATGGACTCCCTTCTTATGCATATCGTGCATGACCTGTTGCCTTTTCTGCGGCGTATTAAATCCCTAACATTCAGGGAACCAATTTTCAAAGATCCCATTGTCCCTCCTTCTCAGAGGCTATCCCTACACCCGGATACCAGCTGCAGCGTCAGCCTCCCCTCCAAGGAGAAAAAGTAGAAGAAAGATAGAAGAGAAGAAGCAGGAGAAGAGAGGAAGAGACCCCTGGACGAAGTGAATATTTTTACAGAATTATGGGGTAAGATCGTAACGTAAAGTATCGTATTCAAAGAAAGAATACGATGTCCCCGTGGGGAGCTACCTTTCCTGGTGGGATAGGGTAGGTATTCCAAACCCACTATGAAGGTCAATATCAAGGGTTGTAGAGTTAAGTACAATATATACGAATGCAACCCAGTAGGTGAGATAAAGTCCCCCCAGCCCCCACCCAAGAACTTAATAACAAACACATCTGCATATCACCAGCCTAAAATAAAAAAGCGTATTTAAAGTAGAAACCTGAAAACCACTTGTGTGTTTGACAATAACATTCTTGCTACCTAACTGTCAAAAAAACGCATAGTAATATGAAGATTAAAACAAATTTCCTGGAGGTTGAAGAATAAACATGAGCCCTCTAAGAGGGGGTATTGGGTTGGTATGCGTTGTGAGGAGGGATAGGTGGGGAAGAATGGGTGAATGGAAAAAGAGATTGGGGGAAGGAGAGGTGAGGGTCTAGAGGGTAAGGAAAGAAGGCATAGGGAAGCACACCAAGCCCTTATCATAACTTGTCATTGTCCTCCTCATTAGAGAGAGCTCCCTTCTGCAACCAGAATACAGAGGAAGATCTCAATAGCATTATAGTTCTCAATTATTCAGCCAATCCCAATATTTACTAGAGGGCGAACAATGGAGAAAAAAAACATCTCAAAAAAAAAAAAAGAAAACCAATTCACAAAGTCACCCATCTTCTTCCTGATCATCCTCGCTGGGCCTCCTCCGTCTGCGGTTCCTGTTTCTGGCGTTTCGTCTGCGACGGGTCGCTCGCCCAGGTTGAACAGCTGAGGAAGACAAATAATCAGGTGCTTGTTGATGGCCAATCAGGGAACTGGAGACCAGGATCCTGTAGGTCCAGGGTCTGAAGAAATCCCTGGAGTTCCCTAGGGTGGGTCAGGTACGCTGATGTATTCCCCTGTCGTACTTGGAGACGGAATGGGTATCCCCATGAGTATGGCAAATCGTATTGCCTAAGAAAGTCCAAAAGGGGTCTCAAGGCCCTCCGCTTTTGGAGGGTTCTCCTGGACAAATCCGCCATCAATTGAATATTGTGGCCTTGAAATGTGATCTCGTCGCACTTCCTCGCTTTATTCATAATATCATCCTTAATCCGGTATTTATGCAGGCGACATATAACGTCACGAGGGGGCGCCCATTCTGTTGGAGGTGGGCCGAGGGACCTATGAGCCCTATCAAATTCTATAATCGTGTCTGATGAGGTCTTTCTGACAGAATTGAACAGACTCTGCAGCGTCTTTCCCAGTTCGTTTGGAGCAACCAATTCAGGGAGCCCCCTGACTCTTATGTTTTGTCTCCTCTCACGATTTTCAATATCTTCTAGTGAGTCTAGGAAGACCTCTTGTTGGGAGCGTTGGAATATCACTGTGTCCTCCAATTTCTTAATCCGATCAGTCAGTGCATCGACTCTGGCATCTGACTGAGTCACTCTATCAGAGACCCCCCGGACCTCTCCCCTGAGTTCAGTGGTTGTTGCTCTGATGGATGCCTCCATTTTAACTACAAAGTCTGCCAGTTCCTCTCTTGTGGGGATATTAAGGATGCGGGCTTTGAACATGTCCCACTCGTCTCCCCTCAGAGTGGCTGCATCTTGGGGGGCCTCTTTATGACCCATAAGCTGGTCTGTCTGATGTCCAGAAATGGAGCCCCTTTGATTAGAGAGGAACCTGGTGTCACCCAAGTGTGCAGAGGGGTTCATTGCTGAAGGGAGCTGCTGCCAAGCCTGTGCCCCTGAGTAATATGGCCACCCTTGGTATTGCAGTCCAGGCATAACATTGTACACAGGTGTTACAGTGCTGTGTGTCATCCCAGGATTAGGGGAATGAATAAACTGTGTCAGTTGCTCTTCTGCCCTGTTTCCCCCGTTCGCCCGGTTCTCCAGCGTCTCCTGGCTGCTTACTAAGATCGCTGTCTCCCCTGTGTTTCCAGCCATTGGGGTAGATCTGAGGGCCTCCGGGGATCCCCCCCTTGAGTCCCCACAAGCCAGGCTTTCCGGGAGTCCCGCCACCGCCTCCCGATGCTCCTTACCAGTCCCTTCAGTGTGAGTGAGATCGGAGCGTACCGCTGATGCAGCTGGGCTGTCGGGCGCTTGTATGTTCTTCCCCGCGCTTGGCGCCATTGTCTCATGCTGGGGAGCGGGATCCGCCATCTTAAGGCCAGCAGTGTCCGGGGGAGGCCCAGAATAACTCCTCAGATACCGAGTTATCTGAGTGTGATTCGGTCTTGGAGGAGCTGAGGTCGCAGCTCGGCGTGTGCTCTTTCTCTTGAACGACATGTGGCGGTTCACATCTAGGCTGGTGAGCTAATCTTGGATGTAAACAGAGCTGAGGGGAGAGAGCTCACTGTCTAGTGACCTTCTCCCTCCATGGCCAGGACACGCCCCCACTGATGCTATTTTGGAAGCGAGTGGAAAATCTCATTCGGGCAATTACAAGTAGATCACTACAGCTAGGACCAGAAGAGGCCTTGCTGCACTTCCCGATATGGCCTGATCATAAATTATCTTCACTATTAGCACAGCAAATATTAAGTGCAGCAAAGTAATTAATACCATTATATTGGAAAACCCATGAAACACCTACATTGTCCCAATTGAAAGAGAAAATCCATTCTTTATATCACGTGGCCGAAATAGTGGCTTCAGTGAATAACACCACATCTACCAACCTACATACCTGACAACCATGGCTGTCTTACATCCATAACACAAGATAGAGACATAATCTAGACGTTTCTATTTATATCATTCAACAGTGCCTGTTGCATCCCCCCCCCTCCCCTCTCTGGCCCTTACCCCACTATCTATCTTTTCTCCCCAATTTACTTCTATCTGTTCTCTCTTCCATAATTTAGCTCTCTCTCAAATGTAAATATTATGTGTTAGACCTTTTAGCACTCTATGAATGGAGCAAATACGATGTAAAGGATTATACTCCTTGACAGGGCATACGGAGTGCCTTGCTTGAGCGCTCTTTAGCCTCATTGGCTGAAAGATTATATCACTTTAACACCCATCTTAGCACATATAGCCATAATGGCTCTATGATACACGTTCGACTGGGTACTATGCCGGAATTAATAAACACATCGTATTTTGTATTCTTTTGTAACTTAACTCTGTTCACTCTGTTCATATTGTACTGTTCACATTGTACTGATGTTTTTCTTTGACAAAAAATAATAAAAAGAATTTTGAAAAGAAAAGAAAAGAAAAGAAGGCTGTCTTCTCACAGTCCTCTTCTGCAACGGAGACCTGCCAGTGCCCAATAGTAAGATCTAGGGTTGAAAAGTAATTAGCAGACTTCAATGCAGCAAGTAACTCTTCTATACGGGGTAACGGGTAAGCATCTTTGTGTGTTATGCGATTAATTTGCCTATAGTCTACACACATTCTCATATTACCGTCTTTCTTTTTAACCAGGACCAGTGGAGGTGCCCAGGGACTACAACTATGTCTGATGTCCCCTGCGTCCTTCATGTCCTGCAACATCTCTTTAGCTCGCTGGTAGTGTGCTGGTGGTATAGGCATGTATCGCTCTTTAATGGGTGGATGGTTTCCTGGGGGTATGTGATGGTGTACCCCTTTTATCATCCCAAAATCAAGTGGATGCTTGCTAAACACTTCTCTTGAACTACCCAATAAACTCTGTGTTTCTGGTGAGAAGGTGTGTGATCAGTTCCTACATGGAGTTCCTGACACCAATTCTCTAACTGCTTTTTGGAGTTGTGATCCTCATCTGAACCTGGTTGAGTCAGTGGATCCACTGCATGTATTAAGTTGTTGTCTATATGGTACAATTTAGCAACAGTTGAATACCTTGGTAACTTAACTTCATCATCACCATAGTTAAGTATGCGTACGGGTACTCTTCCTTTGCGTACATCAACCACCCCCCTGGCTGTCAGGAGTATAGGACTATTTTCAGACATCACTGGCTCCACTACCGCCTGGTAGTCCTGCCCCCTGAGGACTATTGCTGCCCGACACCAGATCATCATTTCACTTCTTGGTGGTACCACAATAGGAATTGGGTCTGTTACCCGTACACTACCAATTTCACCACTTGATAAGTTTACCTGTTGCTGGTACATGAGGGTTCTGATTTCCTTCTGAAGAGCCCTCCTCTGCTCGGGTTGAGCAGTGTCTGCAATCTGTTAGAGTAAGAACAGCACTTCTCCTAAACAATTACTAATGACATTTGTACCAAGTATAATATGTGGGTTCCTCTCATTAGGATTAGTCTCAACCACAATAAGTCCTTGGTTCTTTAATTCCATCCTCCCCACCTTTATTGTTACCCCTCCCGGCACCCCTCTATGTTGACAGGTAACCCATTGGTAGCAATAATATTCAAGTTAGGGTCTGGAGGGTCAAGTTTAATTTCAGACCAGAACCGTTTATAAAGGATACTCGGGATGGTGGCACCTGGGATCCAATGTCTAGCAAGGCAGGTGTAGGGATACCTTTTAGGGTGATGGACAGGTACGGATGCTCTCCTACATATCTATCCAGCCAGTTGGACGGGCCCAGACAATCTACTCCTGGGGTTTGGCCCCCTGCCCAGGGATTGCTCGTTTAATGGGCAGAATCGGTAGATGTGTCCCTCCTCGTTGCAATTGCGACAGATGGGCTGTCCATTGGAACTGTAGCGGTCTGTGGGTTTCCCTCGAAGTAATGTTGTCCTCTTCCTCATCCATGGGAAGTCCTCCAGGCTGTCAGCAAGCTGTATCTTTCCATGCGGCTGTGTCTCTGTTTTGGGATGCCTGACAACCAGGAGCTTGGCCAAATTTTTGCTTAGCGGGCGCACCTCGGAGCACAGGCTGTCAAACTGGTAAGGGGTTATATCCTGCATGTTGACCTCTACAACAGGTGATAACGAAGGTGCCTCTTGTGAGGAAGGGGTATTAACCCGTCGCAGCTGCAGAGCTAAGTCTGGTATTGCTGGTAGTTGCTGTCCCTTAATGGCCAGTTCTTTTAGGGTGGCAAACTCTGCATCAGGGTTTTGGAGAGCACACCAGTGTGCTTGCCTGCTGTCATCTGGTGACCTGAGCCCCCTTATGAACTGCTCAGTTAGCATACTGTTTTCATCATGCATACTGATTGGGTCTACTCGCTTGAGGGTACTCAGCGCCTCCTGCTGGTGCAAGGCATAGTCTAGGACACTTTCCTGTGCCCCTTGCTTGCAGTAGTAAAGCAGCATCCTAAGTTCAGTCTCAGTGTGATGTTCAAAGACCTTTTTCAGTTTTTCAAAGATTTTAACATCAGACTCCTGATCTTCCTCTGACCTGTTAACTGTACCATCTCTACAGATGCCTTCTGTCTACCAGTCATCGCATACATGTCCAAAACATTACAGATCTTTCTCCTGAATGTGGCCAAGGTGCCTGGCTGGCTGTCATACTTGGCAAACAGGCTGCTTTAGGGACGTATGGCAGTGAGATAAGCATTATCGGGGCTACTAGTGCAGGTGCCAGTACTGCGCTGCCGGGTGGATTGGCAAATGCGGGCCCAGCGGGTTGCCCATTTTGGGCTCCGCTTGCATCGGCGGCCTGGTCTATATTAGGGACCGCTGCGTTGTTGGCGTCCGGGGCACTCATTCTCGCTCCCCCCTAGTGAATCCTTGCCAGTCTCTGAAAAGCGAAAGTACGTAGTCGGTGTGACGGGGTGTGCGACAGAGCAGGAAGGGACACCAGGCTGATGATCAATCCAACGAGATTTACTGAACAGGGAAAATGGAACCGCACAAATGAAGACAATTTTGCCGAGTCTGTAAGAAGTCCACAACCAAGGAGCAGTTTTGGGGCATCACCCGGCAATCCTGACGCCAGGTTAATGGAAGAAATTGTCCAGATAGAGTCCACTGGATCCAAGCAAGGAAGGGCACTGTACAATCCCACAGACACCAAGATCTCGCCTCAGCTAAGATCTCAGTCTCTTCCACCTCCACATTCAACTAGCTGACTGATCCTAAACATGAGTCTATTGTCTGTGCTCTTGGGATCAGCCCATCTATAAGGGGATTCACACATACTATTGAATAGTTTGCTCCAGTCAGAAGATTATAGTAACTTCTGGCTCCATTCTGTCTAGCAATTTGTATATTGGCTGGGTCCCCTGCAGAAAAGATCAAATACACATCTGCCACCTAAGTAGTACATGGGAGATTGACACAGGTTACATTACAATACATGAAATTGCATAGGATGCATGAATACAGGACAGAGAAAAGTATACACCATTACAGTCACCTCCGTAGGTGGAAAGTGGAGCACCACGGGTATTTCCGGATCGGGCTACTGCACTCGGTGGTTCTCGGCAGAGCCTGGGCAGGGCCTATCTTTGCGCCCTTGCAGCCGTAATGCCCCTTTCCTTCCTACTCTATGGTGCAGTGATGGCAGCCCAGATTAACAGTTCACAAAACACAGTCTATGCACGGCACACAGTACTCGGTTATACCGAGCACGGGATCCTGTTCGTGAAACCAAAGTTGTCGGACCCACAAGGGTCTAGGGTACTCATATCTCGGACGGTTGGGTGCAGGGATGTCACGAGTGGTCAGAGCCCGAGCCTGTGCCCTTGGGGTGACAATAAAAAGGGGGCATTTACAGGGATAAAAGTTTATAGATGAATGTCGTGGCGCCACCTGTAGATCCAGTGATGGCACCAGCACTGCTGGGGCCTCCGGGGTGATGGGTGGCAGCAAAGTGTTGTAGCTCCCTACAGGTGGAGCTGGGTTCCTGGGGCTGTATAGGTAGAATGGTGGAATAGAGTAGCGCAGTCTTTGCTGTGTGGGACAGGCTGGAAGGATGGACACACACGCAAGAAAGTCTTTTTCTGTACGTTTACTGGTGGTTTGCAGGTACACTTCCAGGGTTGATGGATGCACTCCGGGATTTCCACATCGAGTGGGGTATAGGCCTCCTTGTCCTGTTCCCTTGTCCTGAAGTCTGGCTTGTGTGGAACCAGGCCTAACCTCTCCTTTCTCTCTCACACCCATGTTGCAGCACTGAGGGCTCTCACTTGGCTACTGCTACCTCTTCTGTGGCTTCTGGCTCTCAAATGGAGAGTGCTACTAGTGTCCGGGAAGCTAAGCCTCCATGGTGTATTGGGATTCTTTGCTGGACCAATCTCTCCCTTGCAGACTCAGACCCCAATGTCCGGTGTTCTCTTGGGGTGAGCCGGTATGGCTCCTCTGCCCACCTGTACTGTTCCTCGCCTCTGCTTCCGGTCCTCACTCTCTGGATCCTCACACTGGCTCTAGTTTTGCACTGGTTTCGGTCCTAGCATGGCTCCGGTAATCGGTTTTGCTCACTAGGCCCTGAGCTGATCTTCACATTTCTCCTAGCGACTGCACAATTTGGCTAACTCCGCCTCCAGCACCTGTATCTATAGGGGATCTGGCTTAACAGCAACTAGTGGTGCTCCCCTTACAGGCCTGGAGTGGAAGATGTTGTGTGTATGTGGGTACTAGATGTGGAAATCTCTTGGTGTACTAGTTGGTCCTGTGGCTACCTGGCACAGGGCGCCACGCTTGAGCCACTGGAGTGCCTCAAACCTAAGGTGTAGGATCCTTCAAAGGCTTGCTGTGGTGCTTAAACCTACTATTCGGCCTCGCCGAAACAGTGCTCACAAGCAGAAACGGTTGCAATGGGTCCAGATATACATGAAGACTAATTTTCAAACAGTCTTGTTTACTGATGAGTGCCGAGCAAACCTGGATGGTCCAGATGGATGGAGTAGTGGATGGTTGGTGGATGGCCACCATGTCCCAACAAGGCCGCGACGTCAGCAAGGAAGTGGAGGAGTCATCTTTTAGGCCAGAGTCATTGGGAAACAGCTGGTAGGCCCCTTTAAGGTTCCTGAAGGTATGAAAATGACCTCTGCAAAGTATATAGAGTTTCTGACTGAGAACTTTCTTCCATGGTACAAAAAGCAAAAACAGGAGCAAAATCATCTTCATGCATGACAATGCATCATCTCATGCTGCAAAGAATACCTCTGTGTCATTGGCTGCTATGGGCATAAAAGGAGATAAACTCATGGTGTGGCCACCATGTTCCCCTGACCTCAACTCTATAAAGAGCTTTTGTAGTATAATCAAGCAAAAGATCTATGAGTGTGGGAGGCAGTTCACATCAAAACAGCAGCTCTGGGAGGCGATTCTGACATCATGCAAAGAAATACAAGCAGAAACTCTCCAGAAACTCACAAGTTCAATGGATGCAAGAATTGTGAAGGTGAGATCAAAGTAGGGTTCCTATGTTACCATGTAACTTGGCCTGTTAGGATGTTTTGGAGTTAAATAGCTTTTTATTTCAGTGAAATTGACCTTCTAATGCTGCAAATTAAACAAATAAAGCATTTTCAGTTCTTTCAAACATATAAAATGTTTAGAAACTCTCCTGTGCCTAATAATTTGGAACAGTGCATTTAGAGTTTTTTTTAAATTTTGAAGATTATCCTGTTATCATTGGGAGGTTTCTTCAATAAAATTCGATGTACACTCCAACGGGTGATAACTTTTATTACACTGACTGTCATTTGCACCGACCATTTAGGAAAATCAGAGTAAAAGAACATTTACATAATAATTTGGAGCATGGTGTATATATATATACATATATACATATATATAGCATCATGCTTAGGGCAGTAATCAGTGCAATGTCAGGTGACATACAATTATACAATTAGATTGTATGAACCTAAAACTTTTATTTGCCCTTAACAATGCTATGGAGATTCTTAGAGTTGTGAATACGAACCATCCTCAGACTGCAGACCTTACAGTAACCGCATCACTGATAAAACATAGTCAGTATCACAGATGACAATTTACATCCAAGTTCCTTATAGGTGATAACTAGGGATTAGCGAGTAGTGAAATATTCGGACTCGCTATACTCGTAACGAGTATGTCCCGATACTCGGGTACGCATTACGAGTAGCGAGTCTAATGTAAGTCAATGGAAATGCGAGTATTGCGAGTAACTCCTCAGCGGAACCCTATATAGCGTTTTGAGGGCTGAGGATAAGGCTGAAATAAGTGCATGATTGTTTAAAAGCCGGTGGTAAAAAGCCATTGGCTTTTAAACAATCATTCACCATGATCCTCTGCCACCTATCCCGATGATTAGATCCCCCCTCCACCTCCCACCCCGATCCTGAGTTAGGACCGGGCAGGGAGCGTAGCACAAGGGAGAGTGGAGCAAAGGACTCGGGCGGGGATGCTGGCGGTGAGAAGACTTCACCGCCGGCTTTCCTGTTCTGTTCTGCGCTCCTTGTTTCCTGATGCCCCCTCCCCACACCTTGGTTCTGCACTCCCCGCCTGGTCCTAACTTAGGATCGGGCAGAGAGGCAGCAGGAGAGCGGGGAGGGGTATCAGGGAGCGGGGGAGCGCAGCTCCGCATAGGAATGCCGGCGGTGGTGTCTTTTCAGTGCTGGCTTTCCCACCGGTTATTTCAAATGAACAGCTGAGGTATCAGCTGATGCTGATCAGCTGTTCATTCGAAGTAGCCGCGTGGTACTGTCAGGGTTCATGTGAGTTCATGCTTGACTGCATGAACTCACATGAACTTTCCCACGGCGACCCAGCGCACAGCTCAGCTACATCACTGGTAGAGGTTCTCTGGTATACTTGCTCATCCCTATTGATAATTTCTCTGATTAGTTGTTTCCATCCCATGTACAGTGTTGGCCAAAAGTATTGATACCCCTGCAATTCTGTCAGATAATACTCAGTTTCTTCCTGATAATGATTGCAATCACAAATTCTTTGCTATTATTATCTTCATTTAATTTGTCTTCAATGAAAAAACACAAAAGAGAATGAAGCAAAAAGCAAAACATTGATCATTTCACACAAAACTCCAAAAATGAGCCAGACAAAAGTATTGGCACCCTCAGCCTAATACTTGGTTGTTCAACCTTTAGCTAAAATAACTGCGATCAACCGCTTCCGGTAACCATCAATGAGTTTCTTACAATGCTCTGCTGGAATTTTAGACCACTCTTCTTTGGCAAACTGCTCCAGGTCCCTGATATTTGAAGGGTGCCTTCTCCAAACTGCCATTTTTAGATCTCTCCACAGGTGTTCTATGGGATTCAGGTCTGGACTCATTGCTGCCACCTTAGAAGTCTCCAGTGCTTTCTCTCAAACCATTTTCTAGTGCTTTTTGAAGTGTGGTTTGGGTCATTGTTCTGCTGGAAGACCCATGACCTCTGAGGGAGACCCAGTTTTCTCACACTGGGCCCTACATTATGCTGCAAAATGTGTTGGTAGTCTTCAGACGTCATAATGCCATGCACACGGTCAAGCAGTCCAGTGCCAGAGGCAGCAAAGCAACCCCAAAACATCAGGGAACCTACGCCATGTTTGACTGTAGGGACCGTGTTCTTTTCTTTGAATGCCTCTTTTTTTCTCCTGTAAACTCTATATTGATGCCTTTGCCCAAAAAGCTCTACTTTTGTCTCATCTGACCAGAGAACATTCTTCCAAAACGTTGTAGGCTTTCTCAGATAAGTTTTGGCAAACTCCAGCCTGGCTTTTTTATGTCTCGGGGTAAGAAGTGGGGTCTTCCTGGGTCTCCTACCATACAGTCCCTTTTCATTCAGATGCCGACGGATAGTACGGGTTGACACTGTTGTACCCTTGGACTGCAGGGCAGCTTGAACTTGTTTGGATGTTAGTCGAGGTTCTTTATCCCCCATCCGCACAATCTTGGGTTGAAATCTCTTGTCAATTTTTCTTTTCAGTCCAAATCTAGGGAGGTTAGCCACAGTGCCATGGGCTTTAAACTTCTTGATGACACTGCGCGTGGTAGACACAGGAACATTCAGGTCTTTGGAGATGAACTTGTAGCCTTGAGATTGCTCATGCTTCCTCACAATTTGGTTTCTCAAGTCCTCAGACAGTTCTTTGGTCTTCTTTCTTTTCTCCATGCTCAATGTGGTACACACAAGGACACAGGACAGAGGTTGAGTCAACTTTAATCCATGTCAACTGGCTGCAAGTGTGATTTTGTTATTGCCAACACCTGTTAGGTTCCACAGGTAAGTTACAGGTGCTGTTAATTACACAAATTAGAGAAGCATCACATGATTTTTCTAACAGTTCCAATACTTTTGTCCACCCCCTTTTTATGTTTGGTGGAATTAGATCCAACTTGGCTTTAGGACAATTCTTTTTGTGTTTTTTCATTGAAGACAAATTAAATGAAGATAATAATACCAAAGAATTTGTGATTGCAATCATTTTCAGGAAGAAACTGAGTATTATCTGACAGAATTGCAGGGGTGTCAATACTTTTGGCCAACACTGTATCTCCATATCATTTATCTCCATGTAGTACAGATGTCACGATGAGACTTCACACCCACAGCTCATCTCTGCAGACTTCCCTCTTCTCTATCTTCAGCAGCATTTCCCGACATTATGTCCTTAATAATAACAGTATCATTATACTTCCAAATAAATAACAATATCTCCTGTACTGTGCTCTGGAAACAATAAATGCAACTCACTGTGCTACCTGTATAAAATATCCCCCCACATTGCCATCCTCTATAATATCCCCCACCCTTCACACTGCTCTTCTACATAATACTAGAATATTCCCCCCACACAAACCTCTCCATAATATTCCCTCCCCACACTACCCAACTCCATAATATTTCCCATATTATCCCTCCCCAAAATATCACCCCAAACTGCCCCTCTCCATATCCCCCCACACTGCCTCTCTGCCCCTTACTATACTTTGCCCACTTTCACAATCAACCAATTGTCCCGTAAAATACTTTACATTAATTGCCCCATAATGTCCTTGCAGTGACCCCGACACTTCCATTCACCCATTATTTTTTACCTATTTACTGAAACATATTCAAGTTATAGTTATACTAGATGGCAGCCCGATTCTAAAGAATCGGGTAGTCTAGAATCCAGATATAGTTTATTTACGAATAGTTAGGGGAGTGCGGTGAAATTAATTGTGTGTATAAAGGCGGCTCTGTGGGTAGCAGAGTATATGGTGGCTCAGTGGCTAGCACTGCGCGCGGTCGCTCAGTGGCTAGCAGTGAGTGCGGTGAGAGTGGTCAGCGCAGCGGCGTGGGCAGAGTGTTCAGGACATACACACACATACATACACACACACACACACACACACACACACTCCGCTATACTTGCCACCGACCCACACACACACACACTCCGCTATACTTACCACCGACCCTGCGTCTTCTCCGGCGCCTGGATCCTGAGTCAACATGTGGCCACCCCCGGACGACTGGAGAGGGCAGAGGACGGCTGGAGGGGGCAGAGGACGGCTGGAGTGGGCAGACGATGGCTGGAGAGGGCAGACGACGGCTGGAGGGGGCAGAGGACGGCTGGAGGGGGCAGAGGACGGCTGGAGGGGGCAGAGGACGGCTGGAGGGGGCAGAGGACGGCTGGAGGGGGCAGACGATGGCTGGAGAGGGCAGACGACGGCTGGAGGGGGCAGAGGACGGCTGGAGGGGGCAGAGGACGGCTGGAGGGGGCAGAGGACGGCTGGAGGGGGCAGAGGACGGCTGGAGAGGGCAGAGGACGGCTGGAGGGGGCAGAGGACGGCTGGAGGGGGCAGAGGACGGCTGGAGGGGGCAGAGGACGGCTGGAGGGGGCAGAGGGGAATGAGGGGGCACAGGCTGGAGGGGGCAGAGGGGACAGAGGGGTTACAGGCTGGAGGGGACAGAGGGGTTACAGGCTGGAGGGGGCAGAGGGGACAGAGGGGTTACAGGCTGGAGGGGACAGAGGGGTTACAGGCTGGAGGGGGCAGAGGGGACAGAGGGGTTACAGGCTGGAGGGGACAGAGGGGTTACAGGCTGGAGGGGACAGAGGGGTTACAGGCTGGAGGGGACAGAGGGGTTACAGGCTGGAGGGGACAGAGGGGTTACAGGCTGGAGGGGAGAGAGGGGGCACAGGCTGGAGGGGGCAGAGGGGGCACAGGCTGGAGGGGGCAGAGGGGGCACAGGCTGGAGGGGGCAGAGGGGACTGAGGGGGCACAGGCTGGAGGGGGCAGAGGGGACTGAGGGTGCACAGGCTGGAGGGGGCAGAGGGGACGAGGGGGCACAGGCTGGAGAGGGCAGAGGGGACTGAGGGGGCACAGGCTGGAGGGGGCAGAGGGGAAGGAGGGGGCACAGGCTGGAGGGGGCAGAGGGGACTGAGGGGGCACAGGCTGGAGGGGACAGAGGGGTTACAGGCTGGAGGGGACAGAGGGGGTACAGGCTGGAGGGGGCAGAGGGGACAGAGGGGGCACAGGCTGGAGGGGGCAGAGGGGACTGAGGGGGCACAGGCTGGAGGGGGCAGAGGGGACAGAGGGGGCACAGGCTGGAGGGGGCAGAGGGGACAGAGGGGGCACAGGCTGGAGGGGGCAGAGGGGACAGAGGGGGCACAGGCTGGAGGGGGCAGAGGGGACTGAGGGGGCACAGGCTGGAGGGGGCAGAGGGGACTGAGGGGGCACAGGCTGGAGGGGGCAGAGGGGACTGAGGGGGCACAGGCTGGAGGGGGCAGAGGGGACTGAGGGGGCCACAGGCTGGAGGGGGCAGAGGGGACTGAGGGGGGCACAGGCTGGAGGGGGCAGAGGGGACAGAGGGGGCACAGGCTGGAGGGGACTGAGGGGGCACAGGCTGGGAGGGGACTGAGGGGGGCACAGGCTGGAGGGGACTGAGGGGGCACAGGCTGGAGGGGACTGAGGGGGCACAGGCTGGAGGGGACTGAGGGGGCACAGGCTTGAGGGGACTGAGGGGGCACAGGCTGGAGGGGACTGAGGGGGCACAGGCTGGAGGGGACTGAGGGGGCACAGGCTGGAGGGGACTGAGGGGGCCACAGGCTGGAGGGGACTGAGGGGGCACAGGCTGGAGGGGACTGAGGGGGCACAGGCTGGAGGGGCAGAGGCTGGAGGGGGACTGAGGGGGCACAGGCTGGAGGGGACTGAGGGGGCACAGGCTGGAGGGGACTGAGGGGGCACAGGCTGGAGGGGGCAAAGGGGAACAGAGGGGTCACAGGTGGAGGGGGCAAGAGGGGACAGAGGGGGTACAGGCTGTAGGGGACTGAGGGACAGCTGGGGGACTAGGGACAGGCTGGAGGACGGGGGCAGGAGGGGACAGAGGGGCACAGGCTGGAGGGACAGGGGGCACAGGTGGAGGGGACAGAGGGGCACAGGTGGGGCACGAGGGGGCCAGGCTGGAGGGGACAGAGGGGGCACAGGCTGGAGGGGACTGAGGGGGCACAGAGGCTGAGGGGACAGTGAGGGGAGGCACAGGCTGGAGGGGACAGAGGGGGCACAGGCTGGAGGGGACAGAGGGGGCACAGGCTGGAGGGGACAGAGGGGGCACAGGCTGGAGGGGGAGAGGGGACTGAGGGGGCACAGGCTGGAGGGGCAGAGGGGGCACAGGCTGGAGGGGGCAGAGGGGGACTGAGGGGGGCACAGGCAGGAGGGGGCAAGGGGAACTGAGGGGGCACAGGCTGGAGGGGCAGAGGGGAACTGAGGGGCGCCACAGGCTGGAGAGAGGGCAGAGGGGACGAGGGGGGCACAGGCTGGAGGGGGCAGAGGGGACAGAGGGGGACAGAGGCTGGAGGGGACAGAGGGGGCACAGGCTGGAGGGGACAGAGGGGGCACAGGCTGGAGGGGACAGAGGGGGCACAGGCTGGAGGAGAGGGGACAGAGGGGGCACAGGCTGGAGGGGACAGAGGGGGCACAGACAGGGAGGGGACTGAGGGGGCACAGGCTGGAGGGGACAGAGGGGGCACAGGCTGGAGGGGACAGAGGGGGCACAGGCTGGAGGGGGCAGAGGGGACTGAGGGGGGCACAGGCTGGAGGGGACAGAGGGGGCACAGGCAGGAGGGGGCAGAGGGGACTGAGGGGGCACAGTGGCGGAGGGGGCACAGTGAGGGACTGAGGGGGCACAGGCTGGAGGGGGCAGAGGGGACTGAGGGGGGCCACAGGCTGGAGGGGGCAGAGGGGACTGAGGGGGGCACAGGCTGGAGGGGGCAGAGGGGACAGAGGGGGCACAGGCTGGAGGGGGACTGAGGGGGCCACAGGCTGGATGGGGACTGGCGGGGGGCACAGGCGTGGAGGGGACTGAGGGGGCACAGGCTGGGGGGACGAGGGACAGAGGGGACTGGGGCACAGGCTGGAGGGGACAGAGGGGGCACAGGCTGGAGGGGACAGAGGGGGCACAGGCTGGAGGGGACAGAGGGGGCACAGGCTGGAGGGGACAGAGGGGGCACAGGCTGGAGGGGACAGAGGGGGCACAGGCTGGAGGGGACAGAGGGGGCACAGGCTGGAGGGGACAGAGCGGGGGCACAGGCTGGAGGGGACAGAGGGGGCACAGGCTGGAGGGGACAGAGGGGGCACAGGCTGGAGGGGACTAAGGGGGCACAGGCTGGAGGGGCAGAGGGGTTACAGGCTGGAGGGGGCAGAGGGGGCACAGGCTGGAGGGGGCAGAAGGGACAGAGGGGGCACAGGCTGGAGGGGGCAGAGGAGCGTGTGAGGCTGGTGACTTACCGCGGGCACAGAGGCTGGAGGGGGAAGAGGGCACAGGCTGGAGCGGAGGCGGCGGGCACAGGCTGGATCGGAGGCGACGGGCACAGGCTGGAGCGGAGGCGGCGGGCACAGGCTGGAGCGGAGGCGGCGGGCACAGGCTGGAGCGGAGGCGGCGGGCACAGGCTGGAGCGGAGGCGGCGGGCACAGGCTGGAGTGGAGTCCGGAGGGCAGAGGAGCGTGTGGGGGTGCTGACTGACCGGTGGCCGCGCTTCTGGTGTAGGAGAGGAGGGGCGGGCAGAGCTGCAGGACAGGAAGTCCCGCCCTCCCTCCTCTCCAGGCGCGCAGCGGGGACCCCCAGGGTGTGTGTGGCCCCCCGAGGTGGCGGGCAATGGGCCCCCCCTACTCCCCCGGTATATTGGCTAGTTTGTGGAGGGCGGAGGGTGGAGGGGAGTGGCTGGAGGGCACACGGAACTTCCGAGGTCGGAACGTTCCTGTCCCTTTGCCTGTAGCAGGGGGGCAGCCCGGCTACAGTGCACTGGATGAGCCTGGGCGACGACCATCACGGAAGTGGGCGTGGCCTTTCCCGGATGTGGCCTTCGGGTTTTATATATAAGATAATGAAAATTAAAAAAATGAAAAATCTGCGTCCCCCCATCATATATAGTGTGCACCGGTGCCATGCCGAACACCATACATCATAACCACAAAACAGCGGCACTCTGCTAAGACGAATAGTAGAAACTGGAACAATGTTATATCTAAGGAAAGAAAAGATTTGAAACTTGAGACAACTTAGCATTATATACATGGCCATATAGATAAACCACCCAGTAGCCACGTGGAGGCTATTTATCTATATGGCCATGTATATAACGCTAAGTTGTCTCAACCTATTTATCTTGGCTGTAACATCGTTCCAGTTTCTACTATTCGCCTTAGGCTAGGGTCACACTGCCGGTATTTGTTTATTTTACCGGGCAGCGCTTAATACTTAGCAGCTTTAACGCTATGCGCTTCTGGGAGAACGCTGCCCTTGGTAACCCAATGTGTACCATGATTACCAAGCACACGCAAAGCTGGCCGCAGTGCACTTTTGCTAAGTGCACAGAAAATGTTGCAGGCAATGTATGCACTTCTGGAAAAGCTGCTAAGTATTAAGCGCAGCCCGGTGAAATCTGCAAATACCGGCAGTGTGACCACAGTCTTAGCAGAGTGCCGCTGTTTTGTTGCTATGATGTATTATGTTCAGCATTGCACTGCTGCACACTATATAGGATGGAGTGATGGAGATTTTCTTTTTAAAGTACAGGCCCACACCATCTGCTGTGCAACCTCCCCTCCCCTCATTGGTCCGTTATTGCTCTCTGTTAGCAGTTACCTACACACTCACAAAATAGTAGGTTTATGACTCAGTTAGAGGCTGTGACTAAAACGTTAGGGAACCAGTATGGCGGTTTATCTATATGGCCATGTATATAATGCTAAGTTGTCTCAATTTTTAACCTTTTCTTTTTCCTTAGCTGTAACATTGTTCCAGTTTCTAGTATATGTCTCAGCAGCGTGCACCCCAGGGAACAGGCCTGTCAGCTGATTCAGGTCCTGGCAGCGATAAGACATGGACGCCTTCCCGGGACACTCGGCGGAAAGGTGAGTATTATTTTTTTTTCATTTTTAATACCATTTCTTTCTTTTATTTTTAATGTAACACACATGTCACATAGGGGGAGGAACACAGGATTCTTCCTCCCCGTGTGACATCACTTCCTGTTTCTCGTCATGCACCCGCGGTTATAGGCGCTGGAATTGTGCATTTTGTGAACGGCGATGCGTAATTCCAGCAGTTATAATGGGGCCTATGGCAGAAAGCACGCGCATATTTGCACAAAGAATTGACATGTTCATTCCCGCAAAAGCGCAGCCGAAAAAAGCGCAGCATCTGATTGGCAAAAAAGAATTTCTGTTCACTTTGCCGGGAAACGCAGAAGCAGATGCGCTTTTGTGGGAGAAGCGAGCGTAAAAAGACGCGGCAAATACGCTACGTGTGAACACAGCCTGAGGGGTGAAGAAGGAAAAAAACATATACAACAGCTAAAAATGCCCGAACCCCCCGCCCCGCTGGCTCCATCCTCCAGCCAGTAGATCCACCATAAGACGACTACAATCGGCTCCTTTACCTCCAGCGTATTAGTGGGGAGCAGCGGAGGCCATTATAGAGGAGAAGGCGATCCCCCATCTCATCACAGCAGGACGTTACCTCTAATAGAGAAACCTCATTCCAGGGAGAGTCCTGTACAGACCTGGATGTCTGATCACAAGAAAACAAGACTTTTCTCACTGTTTATTAATGTAAAAAATCATTAAACCCAGTCATTGCCCGGCGCTATTAAGTAACTGCTGGTCACTACCGGATGACATCTGTGTTATGGTGACTCTGATATTACCAGGACGGTGATCTGAGGTCCTCAGAGCTGGAGGATTTCACCCTGAATCACAATAATGTACAGAAACACATACATTATATACTACTGGGGAGCAAACCGCGTGGAGACTGGTGGACGAGGCTGTTCCCCGGCGTCTTCTCCCTGCCCGCTCCCCTTGAGTGACAGGTCTCTCCATCATGTATGTATCAGGAGAGACCTGACAGTCCTATGTTAGTGGATAGGAGACAGCCCTAGGACACCACAGAGTATTACACACACATTTACAGGGAAACCAGAGGACCTGACATTCAGGGCAAATTTATGGGATGAAAATCACATTTTTGTGTAAAATTTCTGAACCAGGAGAAATAAAATTTTGAAAGATACAAAAATGTGTAATATAAAGAGATGATGATCCCATTGATAAGAGCTCAGCACATTAGGAGCAATCACTGTGACCTGGAACATGATGAAAGTCACAATCACAATAACCGGCACAAGCTCCTCCGACCCCACAATAATCAGGGACTAATCACATATTATATGGACATTAGTAACAAGTCCCCGATTTGTACAGAGCGGCCAGGAGCTCACAGCCAGTTGGTGACTGAGGACCATAAACCTCATTTTGTGTTACTGGAAATGTCACACATAGAAGCTCGTACTGATAGATGGTGACGCCATGTCTGCCACAGTCACACCATTCTCACCACTTATGGACACTACACACATGGAATGGGGACTTACTCTGAACACGTTATTGGAAAAGAAAAGCCATATGGATATCCTATATCGTATGCGCGTTGATTAATCGTTAACAGTCCACCAATGATGAGATCTCCATCCTGGTAATAATAATATGAATTAAGAACTTCTTTTATCTTCAGATCACAGACTAATTGTGTTGATGGAAGCAGCAATAAAATGAGGAGACTGGTCATCTTTGTATAAGAATGGTGAATAGTAGAATAAGAAGTAGATTCTTTTCTTTGATACATGATGGAGAAGCAGGAACAGCGGAGACACAAAGCACACGGCCCATAGGATCAATGACAGGAAGACGACAGTCATCTCCCCTCTTTTTATTCACAATGATGGGATATATTTTACATTGTCTGATCTCATCACACATTATTCTCGATCTGCTCCCCGATGGTTGTGATCTAAACCATCTTTACTCCGGATAATTGAAGAATAAGTTGAAGGAACAGAAATAAGAAATGTCTTTATAGTCGCTCTTGTGATGCAACTTATTTTCTGTCGCTTTAACAACACAACCCATTACTCAACCCTACTGAAAGATTGTGGACACTTAGGCTGGGGTCACATTTGGGCTGGGACCCACGTTTCCAGGCACCACTAAAATCTTAGCAATTTCTGCCGTTGCGGGCATCGTTAACGGCAAGCGCTGCCTGGCAACGGGGCCCAATAGAAACCCGTAGTTTACCTAAGTTGCAACCACACAAGACATGCGCTTTAGCTGAGTGCACAGGAAACGCTGCCTGCATTCCTTCTTGGGAATGATGCAACAAGTTTTTCACACCTGGATTTGGGGATCCTCAGCCATTCTTTCTTGCGGATCCTCTCCAGTTACATCAGGTTGGATGGTGAACGTTGGTGAAGCCATTTTCAGGTCTCTCCAGAGATGTTCAATTGGCTTTAGGTCAGGGCTCTGGCTGGGCCAGTCAAGAATGGTCACAGAGCTGTTGTGAAACCACTCCTTTGTTATTTTATCTATGAGCTTAGGGTCATTGTCTTGTTGGAAGGTGAGCGAGCCATCTGTTCCCCAGCCTCATTGACTAGCCTCTCTATGGATTTCCTGATGGGTAATATGTGCAATTTCATGGTATTCCCCTGTCCGTAGCCTTCAGTCTTTATTGTTTGAGGGACATTAGAGTTAGAGTTAGGGTGATTATATTGCTAAACAGGCAGCATATATCCTAGTTGTACCAAGAGTGCTATCTTTATGTAATAACCTGCTGCTTGATCCCACACTAGCTGGGCATTTTGCTCTTTATTGTCCTATTTAATAGATACTGGTCCCCCTCTGGCTTTACAAAAGGGGACCTCTGCTATTTGTGGTCTCATCACATGGAGACTTGGCAACCTGTTTGGTTTTTGACCCAATTGGTCAATATTTCTGAGACCAGGATAAGGAATGTGTACCAGTTTCTATTTCATTTTGTATGTTTTGCATCAATGCCTAGTTGACTGTCCATGTATCTTTGTAGGATCATGTTTTGCTTTCCAGCAATGAATATGTGGTTATTCATGTCGATGTGTGGGACTGGGGCCCCATTGTCCACTATCTCTGGTTGTTTTAATTTTAGATGTTTTTAACTTGTCTCCTGTGTGCATTAATAAACATTGTTTAAATTATTTTTCAAAAATATATTTGTGGTGTGATGCTTATGTGCCAACTCTTTTCATCTGTTGTTTGGAAGGTGAACATTCGGCCAAATCTGAGGTCCAGAGCTCGAAGAGGTTTTCTTCCAGGATATCTCTGTACTTGGCCGCATTCATGTTTCCTTCAATTGCAACCAGTTGTCCTGTCCCTGCAGCTGAAAAACACCCCCATAGCATGATGCTGCCACCACCATGTTCCACTGTTGGGATTGTATTGGGCAGGTGAGCAGTGCCTGGTTTTCTCCACCGCTTAGAATTAACACCAAAATGTTCTATCTTTGTCTCAACAGACCGAGAATCTTCTTTCTCATAGTCTGGGAGTCCTTCATGTGTTTTTTTGAAAACTCTATGTGTTCTTTTATATGTCTTGCACTGAGAAGAAGCTTCTGTTGGGCCACTCTGCCATGAAAAACTGACTGGTGGAGGGCTGCAGTGATAGTTGACTTCGTGGAACTTTCTCTAATCTCCCTAATGCATCTCTGGAGCTCAGCCAAAATGATTTTGAGGTTCTTCTTTACCTCTCTCAACAAGAATCTTCTCCCACAATTGGTCAGTTTGGCTAAAAGGCCAGGACTAAGAAGACTTCTGGTGGTCCCAAACCTCTTCCATTTAAGGATAATGGAGGCCACTGTGCTCTTAGGAACCTTGAGTACTGAAAAAATTATTTTGTAACCTCTTGGTCAGATCTATGCCTTGCCACAATTCTCTCTCTGAGCACCTTGGACAGTTCCTTTGACCTCATGATTCTCATTTGGTCTGACATACACTGTGAGCTTTGAGGTCTTATATAGACAGGTGTGTGCCCTACAAAATAAAGTCCTATCAGTTTAATTAAACACAGCTGCACTCCAATGAAGGAGTAGAACCATCTCAAGGAGGAACACAAGGAAATGGACAGCATCTGACTTATATATGATGGTGTGTTTACACGTCCCGATATCAGCGTCCAACTCCGACCAAAAGTCACGTGGTTCGTGCGTTGGCCCCGGTATCGTTCGTGCGTTGTATGGTATAAATGTCCAATACGATGCAAGAACGATGCCAAAACGATATCGGGGATCGAATGAGCGTGCTCTCCAACCGCCCGATATTGGATGGAGGTTGGAGCCGGATCGTGCTGTGTAAACGCCCAACTACGATGTGGAGTTCAACTTCGCCTATCCTCTCCATGTTAAATGGTCGTTCCTGGGTCGGCTGTACAAGGGGGCGTAGACATCGTAGAAACGTTGTATGCCGATATCCCGCTGTGTAACATCTCCTGTGCGATCTTGGAATTCTGCCCAGAAAAAGCACGCTCCCGCGCCGTTGGATACAATATCGGAATGATATCGCAACGTGTAAACCCACTATCAGTGTCTGAGCAAAGGGGCTGAATACTTATGACCATGTGATATTTCAGTTTTTCTTTTTTAATAAATTTGCACAAATATCTACATTTCTGTTTTTTTCGGTCATGATGGGGTGCACAGTGTACATTAATGAGAAAAAATGAACCTTTTTGAATTTACCAAATCGCTGCAATGAAACAAAGAGTGAAAAATTGACAGGTGTCTGAATACTTTCTGCACCCACTATAGTGATGTGTGAGCACTAAAACCCTCAAATCGAGCAGGTCAATCACTCAAATGGGGAAACTCTAACATTTTTCTGGAAAACCCTATGAGGAAGGCTGGGTAAGAAAGAAAATCACTGAAAAGAATCTAAACATCGCTGAAGTGGAATGAGAACAGCATAGGGAAGACGCCTGACGCATCTCTGACTCCCAGGTCGCTGCTGGGAACAATGTTGTCAGAGTATTACTTATAGACTGACAATAATAACAAAGATAAAATACATTTTACAATTAAAAAGTTATAAAACATTCTTTTCTGTATAATGACTTGTATAGAAGACAAAATTTAAAAGAAAAAACAAAGCACCTTCTCCTCCCCTTGACAGCTGGGCCTTCTTTCCCTGTATTTATCCGTCACTCATGACTACAGTAGATGACATTGTAGAGAAGGAAATAAAACTAAACCCACCGGTACTCACAGGACAATGTAACTTTAACAATTTAATACCTTATCTTGACGTGTGCGGTGTGTGACATGGTCAGATGCCGATGTTTCATTTATGAAGGAAGGACGATAAAACTCAAAGCCTATGAGGACATGCAAGAACTGCCAAAAATTAGAGGGAAGAGGGAGTTCGATATACCCTATATTAGACATAAAGGACGGCCTCATACACTTAGGCCTAGTTCACATCTATGTGCCCATCATTTGCCTCCACTGTGCTGGCACAAATGAAAGCGCACATGCATTCACAGGCCAGTGCAGGTAAGCACATAGGCGCATAGATGCAGAGCCCTTGCGCTTTCCTGTGTTCGTGCCACCATTACCTGCTATGGGCGAGCGCAGCCGACCGCAGGAGCCTGAAACCCGGAAGCGCAAGTGTGACAGAGCCGACGTCACAGCGCATGAGCTTGGCCAGACACACCCGGAAATGTCACATTAGCTGAGCAGACAATGTTTTCCTGTGCACTCAGCGCAATCCGAGCAGCTCTGTGTGTGGTTGATAACCATGGAACGCATTGGGTAAATAGGAGCAGCGTTCTCAAAGTTCTAAGCACAGTCCGTTAAAATAGAAAGAAAACAGCAGTCTGACCCTAGCCTGACGCATGCATTCCTCACACTCCTATGTTAAAAAAAATGCATGCGTTTTTGTAAAAGCACCAAAAAACACTGCATACCGCATTATTTGGTGCATTTGCAAAAACGCATATCGTCAAACGCAAAGTAATTTTAGAATGCATTTTTTACATGGGAGCCTATGGATGCGTTAATGCATGCATTTTTCATTATTTGCACATGAAAATAGCGCATGCTTTAGCAAATGCATGATGCAAGTCTGACCCTAGCCCAAGATGGGAATTTTTGTACTAATTGTTTGACTAGGGCCTTCAGATATTACACCATTTTACTAGTCATCTCCAGAGCAGGGAGGAGAGATGGAAATTTCTACTTGTAACATGGGTCAAGAAGTGTGAACAACTCTCCATCTCCCCTTCCCTCTCCTCTTCCTCTTAAGCCCATCAATGCTGAACAGATGGGATGAAGCTGGTGTGGGTTGTACCCTCTGAAGTGCGAATAACTATCTCCTGTTCTTCCTCTCCATCTTCCTCCTCATCCTCCTCTTCCTTATTATCACCCAATCAGCGCTGAGTAGATGAGATGAGGCTGGGTTGGGTAGAATCACATGGTGTACTTTGTTCCTCCACTTTAATTACATTTTTTGTGTATTATAACATGTAATCATAGAAAAGAGTAAAGAGTATGGAGAAAGTGGGAGCCTTTCGAGTGGGCAAGGAGCTGCGGTGGCAGAGACAGTTCAAAGGCAAGTTGAGACTGATTTGGTTTTTTTGCTTTTTCTTTCCTTCCCTGACCATATGTGTCTGGAAAAATAATAAGATTTGGATTTGCTACAATCTCTAGGTGATCCTGTAGGAGATCCTGTAGGGGATCCTGTAGGAGATCCTGTAGGAGATCCTCTAGGTGATCCTCTAGTTGATCTTCTAGTTGATCTTCTAGGTGATCCTCTAGGACAGGGGTCCCCAACTCCAGGCCTCGAGGACCGCCAACAGTGCATGTTTTCAGGATCTCCTTAGTACTGCACAGGGGTTGGAATATTTACCTGTGCATTTGATCACATTAATGGCCACTTTACACGTCCCAACATCGTTTCGATATCGTATACAACGTCACGGGAGCGCACATTTTTTTGGCAGACATCCCACATCGCATAGGAGACGTCACACAGGGAGATATCGGCAGGCAACACAAATGCGATGTATACGCCCCTCGTACGAGCGAGCCAGGGAACGACCATTTAACATGGGAGTGAATAGGAGAAGTTGTGCTTCAAGTCGGTGTTGGGCTGTCACACAGCACGATCCTGCCAGATCGTCCATCCAATATCGGGCAGTTGGAGAGCCTGCTCAATTTTTCCCCGATATCGTTTCGACATCGTTCTTATGTCGAATTGCACATTTACACCACACAACGCACGACCGATATCGGCGCCAACGCACGAACCACGTGACTTTTTATCGAAGTTGGACGACAATATCGGGACGTGCAAAAAAGTGGCCATAACACCTGTGCAATACTAAGGAAATCCTGAAAACTTGCACTCTTGGCGGCCCTCAAGGCCTGGAGTTGGGGACCTCTGCTCTAGGAGAACCCGCCGCAAGTGCTAGTAACAACAAAAATGAATTGCAACAAAGATTCCGCACTCAGACATTCTTCATATTTCTAGACATTTTTATTTGTGCAAGTTACATGGCATAAACATTATGTTTAGGGAGCGCAGTCCCACAGAGCTGGATGCATTTCGTACAGGGTACTTAATCGTCAGCATAAGTTGTGGACAGAAAAAAAAACCCTATATACCAGTTAAAATTATGATGTAATTGCACACAGGTGAAACCCATATCCACATATAGCATGGGATGAAGTAACCTATCATTAAAGCGCAAGTACTAAACCGCAAATATATTGTTTTCATATATAAAATGATACATACATTGTTTCTGTTAAATAACAAAGAATCACAAACAAGTAAAAAGCCATATACCATTCAAATGCATATCTCATATAAAACATGTCTGTGTCCCTGCTTATGATTAGTGATGAGCGAGTACTAAAATGCTCGGGTGCTCGAAGCTCAGGCCGAGCATGCCAAGATACTCGTGTACTCGGCCCAAGCACCGAGCCCAATGTTATCCTATGGGAGACCCGAGTATTTTTCTGACATGACCCCCGGCAGCATGGAAAAACCCTAAAAATGACACAAAAGTATCAGAACAGTGCTCAAATGACATGGGAACAGCATGGGGAAGACCCCTGGAAGCATTTCAGACCCCAAGGTCACTGATGTCAATAATGTTGTCAGACTATTACGCCACTTTTACGGACTGTCAAGAAAACGTTACAAAATGAAACCAAAATGGATTTTCATGGAAAAAATATTAAGGGCTCATACCCACTTGTGAGACAGAGTTGGTGTATGTTAGTTTTGTGGATTATATGAAAGATTTTTTTCTTTAAATTGTGTGGCACTGCCAGGCCCCTGGGAAGAGACGTAAATGAAGGCCTCTTTAAATAAAGTGCCCATTATAAGGAAGTGTATCTTTTTTAGTATTGCCCTAGGCAGGGAAGCCAAAAATTGGGAAGCACCAAGATGCCCCTGCATAGAGGCATGCATGAGGGCTTTTTTAAAAAATGTGGCCATTGTAAGCAAGTGTATCTGCTGTAGTATTGCCCTAGGCAGGGAAGCCAAAGGTTTGGAGGCACCAAGATGCCCCTGGTTAGAGGCGTGCATGAGGGCTTTTTCAAAAAATGTGGCCATTGTAAGGAAGTGGGTCTTTTTTAGTATTGCCCTAGGCAGGGAAGACATAAATTGTGAGGCACTTCAATGCCCCTGTAAAGAAACATGGAGGAGAGCCTCTAAATATTGTTCCCTTTACAAAGGATCTGGTCTCCTGTACTTGTAATGCCCATTCTGTAAGCATGGACCTAAACATTTACCCCTGGGTGCTATACATGAAAGTAAAGCCTAATTTTTAAACGGTGAGGGTCATCATCATCATAAATATGATGTAAAAAAAATTATGTATTCGTGGCATCATGAACCACGGTCGCACTGATCATATGATGGTGGCGGATGAGGAGAAGGAGGATCAGTACAGCAAGTAACCAAAGTCATGAAGTGTGTACCCATGTGTGGGTGTGCGGAGGTGCATGGCAATTTTCCGGCACAAAATTTAAATTACGCTATCATTTGTGGTGGTGTGGTGAAGTCAGGCCCAATCCAACCCTTGTTCATCTTGATCAGAGTCAGCCTGTCCGCCTTCATTTACCATTTTTTGAGGCAGGAGTGGGTTGTATCTCCAATTTGTATACGCCAAAACACTCAGTATACCCATCTCAGCGTTTGTGACTGACCGCTATACCTGCTGTAATTTAATCTCTAATCTGCCATCTCAATGTCCAGCTAAAAACCATCTTTTGGACACCTTCATTTAACTGTATACAGGCTGCACACCATTGAAAATGCGCAAGGCCGGTGGTAAGGGCCAAGGAACTGGACGTGATGGTGGTGCATGCAGAGGCTGAGGCCATGTGCAAACTGGAATTGCGCCACGAAAAACGACAACATTATCTCACTCGACCTTTCTTGTCCCAATTTGTAGGGGACCGCAGCAGTACACCACTATTAAACCAAGACGAGTGTAAACAGGTTGTTAGTTGGATAGCGGATAATGCTTCCAGCCAGTTTGGCACCACCACAAATACCCTGTCTTCCACACGGTCAAGTGTCAGTAGCCGTGAGACTGGACTGCACATTCCACACCCTGATCCTCCTTGCTCCCACCATGCCAAGTGCCCGGACCCGGACATAACTGATCCCACACTTGGACACTCTGAAGAGCTGTTCACTTATCCATTTGTAGATTATGGCCTCTCGCCAGCCAGCTCCAGTTGAAGTGGGTCATGAGGAGATCGTATGTACCGATGCACAAATATTTGAGCAGCCACAGTCTCACGAAGGCAACGGTGGGAACGTGTCTCAACTAGAGGTGGACGATGATGAGACACAATTGCCAGAAAGTCAGGAGGAGGACCAGGGTGCGGAAGTGGAAGACGACGGTGGTGGATGATCCAGTAACTGACCCAACCTGGCAGGAGGACATGCAGAGCGAGGACAGCAGTGCACAGGGGGAGTTAGGTGTAGCATCACAAGAGGCCGGAAGAAGCAGGGTGGTGTCCGCAGGCAGAAGGCAAGCAACCGTTCCCCGGAACAACAACCCGAATGATGTTGCCAGTACAACTGCTAGGTCTTCCCGTGTCTGGCTGTTTTTTAAGGTGTCTGCAGATAATTAAAAAAAGGCCATTTGCAACACCTGCCATGCCAACATCACCAGGGGTAGCAAAACTAGCAGCCTGACCACCACCAGCATGATCAGGCACATGGCAGAAAAACACCCGACTTTGTGGGATGTACAGCAGAGTACAGGAGCATTGTCTGCGGGTGACACCGCTGCGTCTTCCACTGTTGTGCGTGCAAGCCAATCCCCTGTCCATACTGCAGGTGAAGATGCCTCCTGTCCTTCACCTGTACTTGCACAAGCAGAAGTAGCACCATCATCAGCCACGTCCTTGTCCAAGCGCAACGTTCAGTTATCCATACCCCAATCTTTGGAACGCAGGCGCAAATACGCTGCCAACGCCCCACATCCCACAGTTCTAAATGCACACATTTCGCGACTGCTTGCGCTGGAAATGTAGGCTGGTGGAGACGGAATCATTCTGCAACCTGATGGCGGCGGATGTCCCACGTTACTCGGTCCCCAGCCGACACTATTTTTCCCGGTGTGCTGTCCCCGCACTACATAAGCAAGTGTCCCAAAACATTATACGTGCCCTTAACAACGCAGTTTCCAGCAAAGTCCACCTAACCACGGACACGTGAACAAGTGCTTGCGGGCAGGGCCGGTACATCTCACTGACAGCACACTGGGTTAATATTCTGGAAACCGGGACCCAGTCTGACCTTGGGACGGAACACGTCCTTCCGACACCGAGGAATGCAGGCCCTAACTCAGTGAGGGTTTCACCCACAGTGTACAGCTCTGGCACTTCATGCTCCTCCTCCTCCTCCTCTTCCTCCACTTCACCCTCCACACCAGTCCCAAGCTGGAAGCACTGCAGCACTGCCTCGGCTAAGTGGCAACAGGCTGTGCTGAAGCTAATATGCATAGGTGACAAATCCCACAACGCTGAAGAGTTGTGGACAGCTCTGAAACAGCAGGCAGATCACTGGCTCACACTGCTGAACCTACAGCCAGGCATGGTCGTGTGTGACAATGGCCGGAACCTTGTGGTGGCTCTGAGGCGAGGCGAGCTGACACATGTTCCATGCGTGGCCCATGTGCTCAACCTCGTGGTTCAGCGGTTTATTAAATCCTACCCGGATATGTCTGATCTGCTCGTCAAAGTACGCCGCCTGTGTGCCCATTTCAGAAAGTCACCTACTGCTTCTGTCAGCCTTGCCGGCTTTCAGCGGCGTTTCCAGCTTCCGGCTCACAGACTGGTGTGTGATGTCCTCACACGTTGGAATTCCACACTGCACATGTTGATCAGGATTTGTGAGCAGAAGAGGACAGTTGTTGAGTACCAGCATCAACTAGGCCATCGGTGTACGGTTCTAACTCCATACATAAGACCTCAGGAGTGGACATGGATGTCCGACATATGTACCGTCCTCCAAAACTTTGAGGACTCCACCAAGATGGTGAGCGGCGATAACGCCATCATTAGCGTCACCATCCCCCTTCTCTGTCTTCTAAAACGCTCTCTGCTCAAAATCAAAGACGATGCATTGTAGGCGCAGCAGGATGAGTTGCAGCAAGAAACCGTACTGGGTGATTACACACAGCCCAGCCTCATCTCATCCCAACATGCACTGGAGGACTATTACGAGGAGGAGGATAAATAAATGGAGCTACTTTCATGCGGAATTGACGGTAATACATGCACAACCATCTTAATGTCGGATAGCCAGAGAACAGGGGAGAGAAGGAAGAGGAGGATGATGAAGACAGCATGGTCAATCATTCTGTTGTTGAGGACCTGAAGTGTTGCCTGTTAACAGTCTGGCGCACATGGCTGACTTTATGTGATGCTGCCTGTCTTGTGACCCTCGCGTTATCAACATCTTGGCGGACACTCATTACTGGTTGGTGACACTTTTAGATCCACGCTACAAGGAGAACTTTATTTCTCTTATACGGTGGCTCAAGTGGTTAGCACTGCAGGCTTTGCAGCACTTGGGCTTGAGGTCCTAGGTTCAGTTCCCACCAAGGACACAAAGGACAACATCTGCAAGGAGTTTTGTATTTTCTCCCCGTGTTTGCGTGGTTTTCCTCCGGGTACTCCGGTTTCCTCCCACATTGTAAAGACATACTGATACGATGTTTAGATTGTGCGCTCCAAGACAGACAGCATTACTCATGTATGCAAAGTGCTATGGAATTAATAGCGCTATATAAATTAATAAATAATAATAATAATTCCCGAGACGGAGAGGTGTACAAAAATGCTGCAGTACCAGAAGGCCCTAGTTGCAGAATTAGTCAAAAAATTCCCTTCTAAAAACGCTTGCGGCAGAGGTCGCGGTTCGGTGGACAACCAAGGTGTCCAGCCAAGAGAGGCACAAATCCAATCCAGCAGAAGTAGGGGAAAACTCTCAAAGATCTGGGAGAGTTTTCTTAGCCCCTCCCATAGCACAGGCCCTCAGGTGCAGGGTACTGTCACAAGGACTGCAAAGTTTGTAAAGATGCTGAAGGAGTACCTTGCCGATCGTACAAAAGTGCTCCTAGATTCTTCTGTGCCTTCTAATTATTGGGTATCCAAAGTGGACACGTGGCAGGAATTGTCCCTCTACACCTTGGAAGTCCTGCCCTGCTGCTAGCGTTTTGTCAGAGCGAGTTTTTATTGCCGCAGGTGGAATCATTACAGATAAACGCACCTGTCAACTGAAAATGCTGACCAGTTGTTTTTGAGCTGGATACTGAGATTTGAGATTAAAATACAGCAGCTATACTGGTCAGACACAAACGCTGACACAAGTATACTGAGTGTTTTGGCGTATACAAATTGGAGCTACAACCCCCTCCTGCCACACAAAAATGGTAAATAAATGCAGACAAGAGTTGGTTTGTAGCTGGACAGTGAGATTACAGATTAGAGTGGTTTAATCCCGTCAGCTGGAACGGTCAGACACAAACGCTGACGCTTATACCGAGTTTTGGTGTATAATACTTGGAGCTACAAGGCACTGCTGCCGCACACAAATGTTAAATGAATGCAGACAAGATTTTGTTTTTAGCACGACACTAAGATTAGAGATTAAGGTTCTGCAGGTGGACTGGTCAGACACAAACACTGACTACAATAGCGATTTTTTGGCGTACCCTAAGTTACGCTGCAACCGACAGTAGCAGCATTTAGATGCAAAATTAGTGCAGACAAGTATTGGTTTTTAGAACTAAGCTTTTGGTGTACCCTAAGTTACGCTGCAACCGACAGTAGCAGCACTTAGATGCAAAATTAGTGCAGACAAGAGTTGTTTTTTAGCACAAGGCTTTTGGTGTACCCTAATTAACACTGCAACCTACAGTAGCAGCACTTAGATGCTAAATTAGTGCAGACAAGAGTTGGTTTTTAGCACGAGGCTTTTGGTGTACCCTAATTTGAGCTAAAACCTACTCCTGCCTATAGTGAGCTAAATAAATCCCTAAAAGCACAGGTTTTGGGGATGGATGAGCCTGTACACCAGCCCCAGATGCGATGCAGGCTGGTATACTGGCACAGCGAAGTTTGGTATATACCCTGCCTCCTTGCCTGCCTGTATACTTCTCTATTAGTCCTCAGAAGGACTGTCGGGGTAATTAGACTGGCAGCCCTGTGGCTACACTAGCTGGAAGGCCACAAATCTGTCCCTCAATCACCAGCAGCTCTCCCTACACTGACTGTCTAATGGCGCAGAGTGACGAGCACAGCGCGGTCAGGTCTTATAAAGACCTGATGACGCTGTGCGGCCAGCCAATCAACATGGCTGTGGCATTACAGTGTCTGTCAGCCAATCCCTGCATGCGGGCTGGCTCTGAAAAGAGCACCAACATGCAGGGAGGTGGACCCCGAGCACAGCAAGAGTATTGCGAGATTACTCGGTACTCGCGCGGGTACCCCAAGTACCGAGATATTCGTGCGAGTACTGAGTAGTGACAAGCATACCCGCTCATCTATAGAAGGCACCCTAACTTACATGTTGTATATTTAATAGTACATAACTTTGTTGCACTATGAGGGGTGGGGGGGAGCCCGAAAAAGTTCTTGCACAGGGGCCCACTACAGTCTGTGTCTGCCCCTGGTAGAAATAGCTGCTGAATAGTACAGTCCTCTCTCCAGAAAGTATGCTGTTGCAGGATTTATATGGTGTATATGGTGGCTCAGTGGTTAGCACTGTGTGTGTGTCGCCCGGGGCAGTGGGCCCTCTGCTGCGGTAGGGATGTCACTGGTGGCCTGCCCAGACCCTTGGCCCGGAGACCGAACTTTTAAAAAGGAGGGAATTGGAATGGGAGAATTAATAGTTTATAATATAGTTCTCGTGACGCCACCAGCAGCTTCTCGTGATTGAGCACCAGCGCTGTTTCTGATCTCCGGAGGGTACAGCGGCCTTGATGCTACAGCTCCCTGCAGGTGGAGCTAACCCCCGGGGCAGGGATGCACTGGTAATGGTAAGGGTGCTGGTAACGGATGGATGGAACAGAGCAAGGTGTAGCAAGGAAACGAATACACAGAGACTTGATCACTTTACCCTGGTACTTTACTTGGTAACCAGTCAGATGATGAAGCAGGTTACAGGAAAACAGTCTTTTCAGCAGATAGCTGGCCGGGTAGTCATAGAGGGATGTAATATCTCTCTGAGGCCACCTATGATGTTCCTTCTGCTCTCTTTTCCCTCTGCTTTCTTTCTCTATCTTTTGGTATCTGCACCTCCTTCTATCCGTGCGCTGTCCTGTGCTCCCTCTTGGCTACCAGGCCCATTGGGTGAAATGAAGCTCCCTTCTATCTCTTCCAAGGGGCTCAACCCAGTTTAGGGACGACTGGCGGGGTTACAGGTTCTGGACGGTTGTCAGGACCTATAGATAGATCCTCGACTTACCGGTGTTGACGGTTGAGGACTGAATTTGCCTGCACCGTGACTCGGTACCGGTTCCCCGTTGCAGATTAGGATTCCCCCGGGCACGTCACTCGGCCCGGCACCGGGTCACCTCCTTATTCTCTTCTTCTCCTTTCTGTGCATTCTCTTCTCTTTCTCTCTTACTGCTTCTCTGCAGCTGCTGCTGTATTCTCCTGCTCAGACTCAAACTTCACTAAGCTTACACTCCTCCCACCAGGGCTGGGGCTCACCCAGGATCATGTTAACCCTTCAGTCCCCCTACACTAAGTGTGGGGAATGTAGGATTGAGAGCCTCAGATTAACATTACACCCCCCCTGATGACAGGAGTACTGCACGCTCTTATATGGGTGCAGTACCCCATCTGTGATGACTGACCAGTGGGGCGCCACATTTGGCGGCTCAGTGGTTAGCACTTTATGGTGGCTCAGTGGTTAGCACTGTATGGTGGCTGACTGGTTAGCATTGAATATGGTGGCTCAGTCGTTACCAATGTATGGTGGCTGAGTGGTTAGCATTGGATATGGTGGCTCAGTGGTTAGCACTGTATGGTGGCTCAGTTGTTAGCATGCTCTTATATGGGTGCAGTATCCCATCTGTGATGACTGACCAGTGGGGCGCCACATTTGGTGGCTCAGTGGTTAGCACTGTATGGTGGCTCAGTGGTTAGCACTGTATGGTGGCTCAGTGGTTAGCACTGTATGGTGGCTGAGTGGTTAGCATTGAATATGGTGGCTCAGTGGTTATCACTGCATGGTGGCTCAGTGGTTAGCATTGTATATGATGACTCAGTGGTTAGCACAGGATACAGTGGCTAAGTGGTTAGCTGTTAGCTGTCTCCCCTTGTTCTCTGCCTCTGTCTCCCCCTGTTCTTTGCCCCGTCTCCCCCTCTTCTCTGCCCCTGTGTCCCCCTGTTCTCTTCCACTGTGTCCCACTGTCCTCTACCACTGTGTCATGCTGTCCTCTGCTACTGTGTCCCGCTGTCCTCTGCCACTGTCCTCTGCCCCTGAGTCCCCCTGTTCTTTGCCGCTGTTCTCTGCCCCTGTGCCCCCCTGTCCTCTTGCCCTGTGTCCCCCTGTCCTCTGCCCCTGTTCTGTGTGCCCCCTGTTCTGTGTGCCACCTGTCCTGTGGCCCCTGTCCTCTGTTCCCCTGTCCTGTGTGCCCCCTGTTCTGTGTGCCCCCTGTCCTGTTTGCCCCTGTTATGTGTGCCCCCTGTCCTGTGTGCCCCCTGTCCTGTGTGCCCCATGTCCTGTGTACCACCTGCCCTGTGTGCCCCCTGTCCTGTGTCCCCCTGTCTTCTGTCCCATCCTGTGTGCCCCCTGTTTTGTGTGCCACCGGCCCTGTGTGCCACTGGTCCTGTGTGCCACCGGTCCTGTGTGCCCTCTGTCCTGTGTGTCCCCTATTCTGTGTGCCACCTGCCCTGTGGTCCCTGTCCTGTGTCCCCCTGTCCTCTGCCCCTGTTCTGTGTGCCTCCTGTTCTGTGTGCCACCTGTCCTGTGTGCCTCCTTTTCTGTGTGCCCCCTGTTCTGTGTGCCCCTGTTCTGTGTGCCACCTGTCCTGTGTGCTACCTGTCCTGTGTTCTACCTGTCCTGTGTGCCCCCATTTCTTTGTGCCTCCTGTTCTGTATGCCCCCGGTCCTGTGTGCCACCTGTCCTGTGTGTCCCCTGTGTGTCCTGTGTGTCCCCTGTTGTGTGTGCCACCTGTCCTATGGCCCCTGTCCTGTGTCCCCCTGTCCTCTGCCCCTGTCCTGTGTGCCCCCTGTCCTGTGTGACACCTGTCCTGTGTGCCCCCTGTTCTGTGTGCCCCCTGTCCTGTGTGCCCCCTGTCCTGTGTGCCCCCTGTCCTGTGTGCCACCTGTCCTGTGTGCTACCTGTTCTGTATGCCACCTGTCTTGTGTGGCCCCTGTCCCCCTGTCCTCTGCCTTCCACCAACGTTACCATTGCTATGCAGGAAGACAATCAGTGTGAGGGCGGTCATGTGACAGGGCGGGCTGATGTGATATCATAGAGGGCCTGTCACATGACCGGTTCCAACCAGATTGTCTTCCTGCAGCCTTAGCCTGCAATGTTAACGCCGGTGGAGGGTGAGAATAGAGCAGCGAGGGGGAAGGACAGAGCAGCCGGGGGGAGGGGGAGGGAGAGCGAGCAGCGGGGAGAGCAGGCAGCAGCACCGCTACTGGCCGCATTATTGGAATACCTTGGGTGTTCCAATATGACAGCCAGCGTACTCCCAATTGCGCGGACGCCGCTCATCTCCCGGTTGCGTCGGCGCTGTGCGGCAGGAGCTCTGGCTACCTTCGTGAGATCAGCGGCTAGCGACCGACAGTAGCGGTGGCATCTTTGTCACTTAGACTTCTGATGCCTGTGTTGCTATCCCACAATTGTGCCGCAATGCATTGTGGGATAGTGACATAAGTGCCAGATGTCTGTGACACATATTATTGGTGATTATATAGTAGAAGAGATTAGTGAATCAACATAGCTAAATTTGGCAGTATATGATAGCTCGATTATAATTACTCTTTGTAGAATAATTCATTATACTGGATTGTAATGTAATGTGATTGTATTAATATACATACACTATCTGTAAATTAATTTATACAATATGTAAATATTGCTGCATATTTATTATTTACTGTATTGAAAACCTTTAATAAAAATTGTATGAACATAGTCTGGTCTATTCTGTAGTAACATGTGGAAGTGACACCGGGATGATAAAGAAACAAGACAGAAGAAGAATCAACACCTTCATAATGTGGAGCTGAAGAAAGATGTTATGTTTCTTTTAATGTTCTTTTTATTAAGCAGTAAAAGGAATACAATCTATGAACCACTCCCTCCACAGGGAAAGGTTTGTAATATTTTTAACAAAAATAAACAACATAGTCATAAGTATATCGTTAATACTTGTCTTACCAACTGTACCCTTCAACTGATTTTTACTTAACAAAGGATCTGTAGGAATAGTAGTAAATATTCATAAACAGAAAATAGAGGGGATAAAAGATGGGAGGGGGTCAGACTTGGGAGAGGAATTGGGGGAGGCAGGGGAGTGTGAGGGGAATGGGTCCGCGGGAGGGTTCTCTCCACCATATAGATGAGTCGGAAGCAGAAATTCTTCTAAATTCCGGGGTCAATCTATAATATATCCACGGTGTTAATGTTTACTAGAAGGAAATATAACAGCTGAATGAGTGGGCCGCTATTTCTGCTGCATGGTATACCGAGTCGATTTCTCGGGTTAGTTGGGGTTTAGTTGGGGGCCTATTCGATTTCCAGTGAGTGGAAATAAGAAGCCTGCAAGCAGCTATTATGTTAGAGGCTAATTTAGAGATGTATGTCTCCTTTGGCCAGAGGGAGAGGTTGAGTAACGCAGAAAGAGGCGTCAGGGTCACCTCACGTTGCAACACATCTGTAAGCACCTCCGACACCATCTTCCAGTACTCTTGTATAAGGGGGCATTGCCACCATATGTGTAAATATGTGCCTAAAGCAGAGTCACATCTCCAGTAGGTATCTGGTGTCGGAGAGTGCCATTTGTGCAGCAGTACGGGAGTACGGTACCATCTCGTTGCCACCTTGTAGTTTTCCTGTAATTTCACACAGGGAGAGGGGCCCTGAGATCTTCTGTATATTTGTTTAAGTTGTTGATCCGAGAATTCAATCTGGAGGTCTCATTCCCAGAGGCCCATAAAGTCTCTCTTAATATGTGCGACATCTAATGTTAATTGTTTGTAGAGCAGGGATAGCACTTTAGTTTACCATATTGTATAAAAGAGATATGTGGCAGAGATGTAGATTGCTGTATCTCCCTGTATGTGAGGAGCGCTCCATCTATTAGTAGTTGGTCGATTGCAATGGGGTTAAATGATACCTGACTTAGGTCTGCAGGGCTGGTTATTAAGGACCTCGCTGGAAGTTGGCCAATAAGGTCTTGTAGATTTAGTATGGGAGATAATGGAGGCAGAAGCGGACCGTATTCTTTTTTCCAGACATCTGCAACTGCTTTTGTGAAGGTATCTTTATTTGATTGCAGCTTGCTGCAGAAATCTGGTAGTAAAGCTTATGACCTTAGGGGCGTATATGACATAGATTCCTCAATTGAAAGCCATAATTTATGCGGTGGCCTCCTGATCCAATCCACAATTCTAGTCAACATAGCTGCTTTATAGTATTTGCGTATGTCTGGTGTGCCCATACCCCCCCCACCCCTTCCCGTGGCAGTGCTAATGTCTGGAACTTAATTCGCGGCTTCTTATTATTCCAAATAAAGTTTAAGATAAAAGAGTGGATTTTGTTTAGGAGTTGTTCTGGGATGTGAATGGGAAGCATTTGAAACAGGTATAAGAATTTTGGTAGTATTATGCTTTTAAGTAAGTTTTTCCTCCCGACCCATGTTAAAAAGGGGACTCTCCATGACTTGACTTTTTCAATTGCTTTTTCCAGTGTTGGTTCTACATTAAGGGTGAGAAGGTCTCTGGCTGTATGTCCTATTTTGATACCTAAATATGTAATATACTTTTTTGGCCATGTAAAGGGATATACATGTAAGTGTTTATATTTGTTAATGGCTGTTTTGGGAATGTTTAAGCTTAAAGCTTCTGATTTTGACAAATTAATTTTATAATTAGAAAGTCGGCCATATTTCTCTAGAGTTTGTACAAAGGCAGGGATGCCCCTATCCGGTTCAGATAAGATTACCAACAGGTCGTCCGCAAATGCTGCCGACTTGTGGTGTATTTTGCGTAGTTGGACTCCTTTAATTTCCTTGTTCATCTGAATACTTTTTAGTAGCGGTTCCATGACTAGAACGAACAGCAAGGGAGACAGAAGACACCCCTGCCTAGTACCGTTTTGTATCAGGAAAGGATCTGAGAGCATATTATTGATTCTCAGCTTTGCTGATGATAAGGCATACATTTTAAATATTGCTTCTATTAATTGGGGGGGGATATGAAAAGCTGCAAGTGTACTACGAAGGAATGTCCAGTCCACCCTGTCGAAGGCCTTCTCGGCATCTGTGCTCAACAGGACCATCGGTTTATTGTGAATTTTTGCATATTGCATTAAATGCAATATCCTACTCGTGTTGTCCCTCCCCTCTCTTCCCCGCACAAACCCTGTCTGCTCTAATGTGATCAGTTGCAGAATCAGGCCCGTCAAACGTCTTGCTATTAAGCTAGCATACGTTTTTATGTCGACATTAAGCAAGGAGATAGGCCTGTAACTCCCACAAAGTGTAGGATCTTTGCCTTCCTTGTGCAGAAGCGTAACATGTGCCTCAAGGGATTGAGAGGGAAGAGAACTACCATGCAGAACTGCGTTACATGCTTTCAAAAGGTGCGGATTCAAATCTGTGTAGAATGTCTTATAATAAAGGAGCGGAAAACCGTCTGGTCCTGGCGATTTACCTGTCGGACTCCCCTACAAAATGGACTGGAGTTCCTCAGGTTCAAAGTGTCTCGTGAGCCAAGCTTGCTGGTTTATATCTAGTTTTGGTAAAGATAAAGAGGATAAGAAGGAGTCAATTTCAGACTTTCTTTGTTTTAAGGTTATTTCAGGTTCATGTGGCCTTAACTGGTATAGGTTTTTTATAAAATGTCAGACATTCTGTTACAATTTGTTCATAATTTTGCGTTATATGGCCTTATTTGGTTTTAACTTTATGTATAAATGTTCTCGACTGTCGCTTCTTGATCAATGATATCATAAGTTTGGAGGCCTTGTCACCATGTACTAATAGGCGATTTCTCCAGTTAGTAAAGTATTTTGCAGCTTTTTTGTTGAGCAGCTCTTTAAGACGTTGTCTACACTCTGCAAATTTTATCATTGTGGGGTGGGCCAATGTTTTCTGATGCTGAGTTTCTAAGTTTATTATATCTTTGTATAATGTTTCTACTTCTATTTTCCTTTGTTTATTCTGGAATGATGCTAGTGAGAATATCACTCCTCTAAGTGTCGCCTTGTGCGCCTCCCATAGTATAGTAGGATCCACATCTGGAGTATTGTTGGACAGGAAGTAATCCATAATAGCTATTTAGATTTTGGATTTGATATCTTTCATACATAGGAGGGATTCATTAAGCCTCCAAGTTCTAGATTTCGAGGAGGTTCCCCCACACTTCAATTTCATAGACACCATTGCGTGATCCAAATACAATGCTGGGAAGATTTCTGTTTCTGTAACAGTTGAGAGCAGTGTCTTAGACATAAATAAGTAATCTAACCGATGGTAGGTGTTATGTGGATGAGAGCAGTATGTATAGGTTTTGTCCCGTGGGTGAAAATAGCGTCATATATCTATGAAAACTGTCGAATGAAAAGAAGACCTAATTTGGGTCAAATCTCGTCCTGGAACATTACTTTTCCCAGTTGAAGTATCCATCAAAGGTTCTAGTGCAATGTTTATATCCCCACCTATGAAGACCAAGCCTTATGAAAGTTTACGTTGGATCTTCTTTATCCAAGAAAGATGTTTTTTATTAGGGGCGTATAAACTTCCTAACGTGATCAGGGTACCCTCAAGAAGACCTTTTATGAATATATATCGGCCTTCAGGGTCAGTCAATTTATCTATGAGAAGGAATGGGATATTTTTTGCTAGTGCTCTAGCTACTCCTCTAGCTCTTTTTTGAGGCGTGTATTCGTGATACCATGTATTGTAATAATTTCTTTCAAAATTAGGTGTTTTAGTTTCCAAAAAATGAGTTTCTTGTAGGAATAGCCCGCTCTCTTAAAAAAGTGTAACGTTTGTGACCTAGGAATTGGGGAGTTTAGACCATGTATGTTGTGTGAAACCATGTGGTATAACTTACGGTTAGAGGTCATGGCAGTCGATTAAATGTGAATAGTTGTTGTAGCGGGGGCCCTCTCGCGGATTTCCAAGATGGGAATAGTCGGGATGGAACAGGAAGGGTAGAAAAGGACAGTAAGGGTATTTTTTCTGAAAGTAAACAACAAGAAACAATTAATGCACACAAAAGCTTTTTTTTAGAATTTAAACCCTGTATGGAACAAGGAGTCTTAACAGTCAGACTCGTCTCTGTTCCATTCATCTCCCACAACATGTGAGAATCGTCGCTGGGGGGGTGAACCAATGGAGAGGGTTTTCCATTATAGTTCATATTGTACTTTTAGGCTACTTTGCTTTAAACATTTTCAACAAAATATGCGAATATAGAAAAAGCCGTATCTCAAATAAAACCAACTACAAGAACCAGAAAATGTTAAATGAGTATTGATACAAATGAATATGAGAGAGTGGGATCTCTCATGGGGCACCAGAGCGGTTTAACAGAGTAGGTTTCATCCGCTACAATAAGGTGCTCAAATATTTTATTCGTCATTCCAGTCTATCCCGTCATATCTTTAGTTTGAAGTCTGAGTTAGTCACTAACATGGGGGATAGGCAAAAGGGACGAGAATTGCTTTACCCATCTATGTTTTATATATTGTCTAGGATTCAGGAACCACGAAGCTCAACAAAGTCTTGGTCATAGCTTTCAAGAAGGAGGATGTAACATTGCAGTCCTGGGGGTCAGTTCATCCATTTGGACTATCCCCCCCTTGAGCCTCAGCCATTTTGACTGATCTACGCTTTGACCTTTGGGATTTAGGTGTTAGGTTCATCTGCCATGGCTGTGATTGTCGGAGAGGTGTCATCTGATAGGCGGCTCCTACTTCTTCTAAGTTGGGTTAGTGATCTAGTTCAATACGGAGTTCTTGGCACATCTTTTTGATATCAGCTGATGTTCTTCCTTGAAGTCTTTTGTCGTTAGCCGTGACAGATATACCAAAGGGAAACAGCCACCTGTACGGGTAGTTTCTCTGGTGGAAAATTGTGGTAAGGGGTTTTAAAAGGCGTCGTTTAGCTAAAGTTATTGGTGAAAGGTCCTGGTATATTTGGACTGTGGAGCCGTTACAAGAGATGTTAGCTTTTTCTCTGGCCCTCTTCATGACCAGATCCTTTGTCCTGTAGTCCAGGAAGCGGCATATGACGTCCCTTGGAGGTTCCTCTGGTGGTGGTTTTGGGCGCAATGCTCTATGAACTCTTACCAGCTCCACATCAGTGGGATCATCCGGTGATAATGTTGAGTGGAAAGTGTCAATGATGGTTGGAGTCAGGGCATCCTGATTAAATGATTCAGGGACCCCTTTCAGACGCAAGTTGTTGCATCTGTCTCTGTTCTCGTGGTCTTCCAGCATCGTATATATCTTGTTGAGGTGGTCTTCATGATGCTGGAGGCCAGAGAGGGTGGAGTTAGATTGTTTGACTACCTCCGTATTAGATGATTCTAGGGTCTCCACTCTTTGGTTCATGTGCGCCAAGTCCTGTTTAATGAAAGAAAAAGGAGGGGAACAAGAGTTGAAAAGTTGATCCCTGAGGAAGGTGCCAGGAGGGCACTGAAACGCGTAGGATGCAATAAAGGATTTGGATATACTACATCTCCTCGTGTGTTTTCCTTGGAATAAGTGGATCTTGGCAGCGCGGACTGGTGAACACCGTTTTCTTCCCCATATTACTGTGCAAGTCCTGTTTAATGTCCGCTAATTCTTTGACTAGTGGTTCAAGAGCTTTTTGCAATATTTTTTTAAGGTATAATCTGGTGAGCGGGAGATCTTCATCATCATCTACTCCTTCATAGTCGCTTTCTTGGTCCGTTTCCATGCTATCCTCCACCAGAAGTCATCTGGATGTTTTGCATAAAGATGACAAACCCGCTTGTTTCTTTAGGTATTTATCTAAATCCGCCTGTGTGGAACTGATAGCAGGTT